>UCOK01019699.1:0-10644 GCA_900474325.1 Synergus umbraculus | reverse complement strand
TTCTTATACAACTTCAAGTCATTCAAAAGCCAATCAGGTTTGCAACAACAATGTATACGAGATTTTCGAGATATATCGTGATAACACTTTTTTAAGATAGGAATAATTATTAAAAGAATGAAAACTTGAATTTTACTGCACTCAGAAAAAACTTGTTTTAAATCAAAACTTTTATTTTAATAACTCAAATTTAAAATTTCTTTATATTAAAGAAAACTTTCTTTCTTTTAAAATAATTTTGTTTCTTTAATTCAAACAAAATTATTTTGAATTATTTTAATTTAAAGAAACTGTTTGTTTAATTAAAAAAATATTTGTTTGAATCGAAGAAATGTTTCTTTGACCGTATATCAATATTATGATTTCTTTGATTTAATTCTGGGTGTGCAATCGGAAATAAAATCACGGTTTCCCGGTCAAAATTGCAACTCTGAAAATTCCAGTGGTCAATCTCTCGATATAACACTCACAACCGGAAATTTTTGCTAACTCTAAATTTCCCTCAGTTCTGAATGCAATAAATTGACACGACAATCGTTAATTCAAAGTCTTAACTCGCAAATAAAGGGGAAGTGTGGAAGCTTTAATTCCAAACTCGTTAGTTCGCAGAGAGAAATATGAATTCACGGAGCAGTTGGTATATTGGCACGACAATACTAGAGACGCCCTGAGCCACTCTCGGATTTATTTATAGTCCACCGATAGCGAATCTGCGCCAAGTTTCATAATTGCCGTGTCGGAGATAAACAAAAAGTCTATTTTCAAGATTTTTATGCAGCGCGTTAATTAGCACCTGGCAGAGAAGAGCGCGGAGAATTTTGGGCAACCCCTTTTTCGATAGGAGAAGGAAGACAAGGGGCTGCCCCGGTCCTAGAGCGTTAGAGCTTTCTGGCGTTGATTTCGATTCGATTAAAAAATGGAGATGAAGCTTTCCACGCGTTAAGTCGCGTAGTGGTGGCGTAAAGGTAGCCGCGTCGTCGAAAGAGCCGCAGAAGAAGAAGAGGGCTCAGAGGCCAACTGATCATCGCATGCATTTAAATTGGTTCATTAAAGCCCCGTAGCCCCCCGGTTCACCCCTTGCCTCTGACCGCCAGCACCAAACCCGCCACTGGCTACCCTATAGGAGGACACAACACATCCTGTACAGTATGCAGTGTTACAGCTAGTATACATTTCCGTTACGTATATGCGCATGTTCGTACTTCATGGATAGTTTGTATAACAGTGGTGAGAGATGCTAAGATTGTGGAAGCCAAGGGAGACGAGCACGTGCAACAATATCAAAATTGCGTAAAAGCGAAAGCGCAGAAAATTCTGGACATCGTAAAGGGGATCGCCTCAGTCGATTAAAATCTCATTCGCGAAGGCGTGAGCATTGCGTTTTATTAGATTTTTTTTTAAATTGACCATCAAATATTTTGAGAGGATTTACATATTTAGAGTTATTTGGATGCATCAATGAACATTTTCAAGTGAATTAATAAAAGATTATTAAATTTATTTTATAATACAAGGAAAAGCGAAATCGGGTTTAACGTATAATCGTTATTTTGATATGCTTAAAGGATGCTTACGTAAGTGGGGGAATCTAAAGCTCTTCCTTTACATAATCGTAATTTAATCGTATTTTCAGCAGCATTTTGTTATGACGTTAGAGAGGTGTGTTTTATATACATATACATTGTACTACGCCCTTCATCTGTGACCTGTTATTCCCTAAACATATTTGTAATAAGAGTCCTCTAAGGATCACCGGAACTTTAGCTTAGTACTCGAATGGCAGGATGCTTCTTGCTAAAGGAAAGATTATTTGAATTGGCTTCTCGGTCGACCCGTTCTTGCCAAGGTCGACAGGGATAATGCGAATTCATTAGCCTATCGTGATAAATCAGAAACTCACGAAGCGCGCTTCAAGCACTTGTGTTTACAAACGATGCGAGTTGCAAATCGAACTTCCCCTTAGGCTCTTTTAGTTTAGTTTCTTCGGATTGAAATCAAGATTCAGATATATTATTATATTATGAATAGTCTTTGCTGTAAAATAATGTGTGCAAAAGGGAAAATACGTCAAGTGAAGAATGAAGCGCAAGTAACGTAATATTTCTTGAATTTCTTATTGTATTCAAATAAGATTTTAATTTAAGAATTACTTTATATTAATCATTTTATTTCTTATAAAACATTTGCACAAATTATCTTTTTGTGAAGAGGTGTGATAAAAATCGTGAATTAAGTATTAGTTCATTATGCATAAGTGGACATAATTATATTCGTCACGCGTTGGTAATTGCAGTGCACCAGTTAAAACTGTGTACATAGTGCACATACAATTGATGTTGAATTATTTAAAGTTATACTTGATAATTCATTTTTAACAATTAGGTATTTATTCAATTAGTTTTCATGATCATTTTCCAATTTCAATGTAGAAGTTTTAACAATGTTAAATGAATACAGTGTACTTATCATCACACAGAAAAAAAGTTTATAAATCAAGCCCAGAAGTTTAGTTTTTATTGTAACAAAAACTAGACTTTTGGGCTTGATTTAAGACATTTTTTCTGTGCTCTCTAAATCTGAATTAGTGAAAAGTGAGCCACTAATTTACTTTAGTGAAAATTTTTACTAATTATTAGTTGTATTTCACTATTTCAATTCGTAGTTTTCAACTTTTCACTAAAGTTTTAGTTAAAAATAACTAACAATTAGTAGAATTTTTCACTAAAGTAAATTAGTAACTCACTTTTCACAAATTCAGATTTAGAGAGTGCATTAGAAGAAGATTATATGTAAATTATTATATTGAAATAAATAGGTGCCTATGATGAAACACACCTAACACAAAGATCTAAATTTGCAGGAAAGCTACTCCAGAATACTATTACTGAAAGTTTTTCGCCACAAAGGTTGGTGAAGCTCAAAAGCGTAGATGAGAAACTTTGTGAAAAGTTTCAATCTTACAGGATATACCTTTTTGGGATTTTATGATCACCTCGCATATATATAGTGAAATACAGTATCCCAATGAAGGAGAAATTTATCCTGGCAACTTGGCAGGCAAAGCTTGCGAAATAACAAGACAACATATTTCTATTCGCGTGAGGAGTCGCATTTCGCAGCTGTCATTGTTAGGTGTACATTTCGAAATGCAGAGTGTAGACTACAGAATAATAGCAGTTGAGGAGTGACGATGATGGGACCTTCGCGGGGGAGTTTAGTCTTTAGTCGGTTCGTTTAGAACTTAGTAGAGACACGCGCGTGACCGGAGTTCTCGCAGTCAGGCTGTCTGTCAGGACAAACCCCAGTAGTTACCGTCACGCGGCCGGCCCTGCAATCATCCTGCACGGATCCGTCAGCTACCACTTCTTCCCCTTGCGCCCACGCCTCTCCTTTACCTCTCTTGGCCTGGGCCGGCTTCCAACTACCACCCATCCCTCCCATCTTTACCCTTCTCATTCCACCTCACCCCAATCCCATTGTAGCAACCCCTGACTAATCCCATTCCCTTTCGAGTGACGGCTGCACGTAGGTGCGCACGCGATCGTTCCGCGGCACGTGGGAACCCAAAGTGTGCTTCCTATGGGCAAAACATCAACGATCAACCACCACCCTCGCGTCATCGCCGACGACGACGTCGTCGATCTCCAATCACCCTTGCATGAACACTCGTACAAATCGTGTACTCGCCCTTCTCTCACTCTCTCTCTCTTTCAGTCATAGAGGCACATATTTACGAATATATACATTTTCATTAGAATGGTTCTTATTTTCAAACATTTCTCTCTAAATCTGAATTAGTAAAAAACTACTACTTGGTAGTAGTTTTTGTTTAATCTAAGTATCAAATATAGAAATGTTTTGAATAATGTTGTTAATCTCTATCTGTGGTCGTCGCCTTTAGTATTCTATTATGGTTGCGAATCAGGATTAAAGTACCTTTTTTAATCTAGCCATAGTTTGTTGTACTCTCTAAATCTGAATTAGTAGAAAACTACTATTTGGTAGTAGTTTTCTACTAATTCATATAGCGCCGATTCGTTTACTACTAATTAGTAAAAGTCTACCAATTCAATATGTACGTATAACGTACTAAATGAATTAGTAACTACATCTACTAAAGGAATTTGTAATGGTACTACTAAATGAATTGGTAAATGTATTCTTGGTCACTATTTTAAATGGTAAATTTAAAGTTATCTTGAGTCAACAGATGAACACTAAATTTCATTTCTAATGTCCGAATATTATATACCGGTTTGCATTTTGAATATTGCGTATCGTTCATATTTTATTATTATCAATATAACAATATGAACTCAGAATATATATACCTATATAAATTGAGAAAACATTAAACTTTTAAAATTCAAGAACCACCAGACAGTATTTGAAAAATTAATAATTTAGATAAGTTTCCAGTTGATTTCTACTCATTGAATTAGTAAGTTAATTGATACTACTAAACAAATTAGTAGAAACTCCTTACTAATTCATTTAGTAACATAAATCTTACCATTTCATTTAGTAGAGTTGATTTTTCATTTCTTCCACCCACCAGTTTTGTCAAATAGTAGATTCCCAAATTCTTTTTTCTTTAAAATTGAATCAGTGGAAGTTCACGGATTTATTTCACTGACTTTCTATTCAAGATCTTACTCTCTAAATCTGAATTAGTCATAAATTACTAACGAAATAGTGCCAAATCGTTTACTAAGACACTTTAGTAAGCATTTTTACTAAAAATTAGTTAAAAACTACTAATTCGTAGTAAAAAAGTACTGATTCAGTTAGTAACGGTAACTAAATCAATTAGTGAGCCTTAATAAATGAAGTAGTACTATTTTACTGTGAATTGGTAGTTTTTAACTAATTGATAGTAAAAATGCTTACTAAAGTGTATTAGTAAACGATTTGGCACTATTTCGTTAGTAACTTATGACTAATTCAGATTTAGAGAGTATATTTCGTGAAAATCTAATCTATACTGAGAATTAGTGAAAAATTACTGAAATTTTCAGTAATCATCACTTCCTTGAGAATGTTGACATTTACCAATACTTTCAGGAACCTTCCTGGAATATTTTTCAGAATATTCCGAATTATATTGGAAACTTTTATGCTATACGGTTTTAGCTATTATATACTTTTATTGTACTAAAAATGTTGGGAACATTCTCTACAATAATTCAAGAAATTTAATAATACCTATAATTTTTTAACGGAATTTAGTATATAACAATGAAATAAGTGTATACAACATTAAAAAAGCCTATTTAAGTGTTAAAATTTGTGAGGGATATAAAAATTTACATTTTGTAACAATGACATGTCTTTTGCCCAGTAGTTGAAAATTGCTATTGAACGAAAAGAACGACCACATAACACTGCTGTTTGAAAAAATGCCACAATGTAAAATTCGGGTTGGAACTCTTGTCAGAACAACCACAACGCGGTCTGGTGATTACAAAAATTATTCTTGTATTTATGGCATCGCAGTGTGGTTGTTTTACCATAGTAGCCGCAACCCGAATTTGGCATTGTGGCATTTGTAAAATGACCGGAACACACGTTGTGTTTGTCATTTTCCCTCAGTGACCAATTTTGTAAACTCATTTAAAATGTTGCTATTAGTTCTGGTTATTGATGAAATGGTACATGTACTTATATATCGATATAGATTTATGTATGCGCATGAATGTACAACACAGCTACTACGTACAGTCTATGATTGTGCAATGGCAAAGTCGATTCGTTTTAGTTTAGGATATAGGGTTTAGGGTCATTGCTTGAATGCGTGTACGGGACAGGCCCATCACCGAATTCCTAACTGGTTTATGTACCAAAAGAAGGGGGTGGGGTGAGCAAATTGATGCTAACTGCGCTTGCCGACGGTACGCATCCGTGAAATCCCGCTGTTTGCAGCATGTGAATGATTTTCTATAGGTTTAGGTTCAATGGTTGGAATAATATTAATGATTCGCACATAATGTGAAAAGCGGATATTATTCAAAGCTGAGTTGTTCTTGCTCCTTAAATTAAAATCTGTCTCAAAAAGAGAAGAAGTCAAGAAGATCATCAGAAAATATGCAAAGGTTAGCAATGTCTATCAAATTTATTGGTATATCTTTTCTTAATGCTATTGTACAGATACTCCATGATTTATACGTAAGGTTTACCGTCAGCATCACCCGTTAAAACAATTTATATCTCTTTATCGTCGCATACAAATTACAAATTCTCTCGCAATATCTTCTCATCTAGAGACAACGATTCCCTGCAATTTCGTAGACCTAACATCTAAGAAATCAATTTGCAGTCACTGCTTGCAAAATAACCCACTTACTACCATCAAACGTGAACTTCATTGCATAAGCTCAACGGTCATTCATCCGCACTTGAAAAAATCTTTCGATTCCAATTGAAATTTAGATGTAGAAGAAACTCGTTATTTTCGGCAGAGCTTGATCACCACTCACTTCTTGAAACTTTGCTTCTGACTCGATAAACGAACATCATATACTTCGGCATGCGGATATAGCGGTTAGAGCTGTTCGTAAAAGAGGATCGTGACCGATCTGATGCCCTATTCCTCGTGTTGTTTTCAATACCGATCGTGCCGAGCCGATTTCAGCGAATCCTCAATCGAGACATGCAGGTCGTTCTTTGTCGCGTTTGGAGAAGAGTGTTTAATCACTCTTCATCAATCGTCGGAATAGCCATTGACGAAAACTAACATGCGCTCGTTCTCGCAGTGCGAGGTGCGTTCGTGGGTGGATTGAGGAGTGAAGGGAGAGGCTTGGGCGGGTTAAGGGGGCTTCAGAGCGGACCCCTGCCGAGCAGTTTTGTACCAGAAGAGGTCCCCGCCCGAAAGGGGAACCCCCGGGGTGATAATTAGGGGCCCGCGAGTGTTTCTGGCCTCGAGAGGGTCCTTGAAGTTTTGCCGCTGCCCCGAAAACATCACCAGTCATCGTGTTCCCGCACCAGCCCCCTTCCATATCACCCTCCCACTCGACCTTCCTAACTCGCGATCCTCCACATCTACTCTACAACATCAATTTTTTTCTCCGAACTCGTTCAACGTATGTTCTTCGTGGGATTTCCTGCGAGCTGTCATATGGTCTTCGAGCACACGCCAATATCCTAGAAACCTAGACTTGCTACCCTTGGAAACAACATCTGTTTCCTTAGGGTTAGAGTTAAATGCAGGAGACGAATTATTTGTATGACCTTACACTGTTTCATCCTTCACCACCGCAATTAGTTTCGTTCGCTTCCTGTTGACGGCTGGTCAATTTCGCTGGTCAATTCGAGTTCGAGGTACCGGAACTGACCAAGCATGACGCGTTTCCTTTCAGCCAGGAAAGAATTGGTAGGAAAAGGTACTGGATCATTACACCGCCATTAAAGATCATTCATCCTCCTTCACTGCGATGATGTCACAAGCGCGGTCTTATTTCGGTAAGCGAAGCGTGCAATGCAGTATTATAATGTAATCGACTATAATTCTCGTAAATAGAGAAACATTAGTGTGGGATGTCAATAATTGCAGACTAGAAGTAGTGACTGAAATCTCCTAATTACAGGTTGTCTTTGATCGATTAGAGAAAATCTTATTTTCTTTGGTCTTTTATCTTCAGATCTTTATATAAGTCGTTTTTTATAGGTGTAAAAAAAATGAACCACTCGAAATCGATATACGTATATATGGTGTATGTTAGAAAATATTTTCGGGGTGAAATAACCGGAAATATTAGCGATTTGTCAATATCGCTTATTGGTTGATTCAGAACAGCAATGCTGAAAATATAGTTGGATTTTCTGGCGTTAGTAACAACTAGAATTCAAATATTTTCAAATACTTGCAGAGATTTGAAAAGACGAGCTCAAAAGATTTGAAAGGTGCAAAGATTTCACAATATTATGGAGTTTAGTTAATTTTGTGAATAGATGGTTAGGAAAGATAACAAAACGAGGAAGAAGTCTGCGGTCTACCGAGACCCGTGCCACCTGTCTCGTCTTTCTTGAACAACTGTCCGTCAAGTCTGACAGACTGTCCGTTCGTCCGTCGCCCTTTGTCCCCTGGCTAGTCTAACGCAGACAGTTCCACTTGATTAACTGAGTTTATGCGCGCGACGGACCCGCACCCCTGGCCCCAGCAGCAAAACCACCGTAACACCATGATGTACCGATGCGATGTTGGCAGTAGTGGTAACATAACACAGGATTCATTGTCACCCTAGAGTTTTTTTACGCTTGTTTACCGGTAACTGCGATCGAGTATGATCGTCTCTTCAAAGAAAATTTCTAAAAAATGCGCTCGAAATATTGTTTGTCACACAGGTGGAACCCGGCCTGAATGTTATGTTTTCACTTGAAATCTGACGTTTCATTTTATTAAGGGTGCTGGAGCCAAGTTCTAATCTAAAAATTCGATTTCTTCATTTTATTCAATATATATATTAAATCTGCTCTCTAAAACTGAATTAGTCAAATTCCACTGATTTTCAGTGACTCTTTTCTCATGATTTTAATCAGTCAAAAGTCACTAAAATTTTTAGTCATCTTCACTAAACTACTAAAAATTTCAGTGACTTTTCACTGATTTTTCGCTCTGTACACAGTATTATAATGGAAACAAGATTAGCGCTAAAGAGAGAAAAAATATTTATCTATCGTTTTCGTTGTGTAAAATGGAGAATAGAATTTTGAGCTTAACACTTGTGTCCAACGCCCTTAAACTCTGGAATAGTCAGTACTTTCATGAAATTATTTTCCAAAAGCATATAATATCGACTGTGATGAATACGACCTATATTTTATTTTCTCTCTTTAAAGAACGGAAGAACTCAGTAATCGCGAGGATGAGAAGCAGTTGATATGACATTTGACGTTTTCGACACCCTGTATAGTCAGGGTAGGATTGCACAAGCGGGAACCGTTATCTACTGGGTCCCAGGCTGACAGCGTTCGCCCTTCGGGAATAGCGTCGAGATAAGCACCCCCGAAAGCCGTTGAAGCCCACCCCCTAGAAATGCAAAGAGATCTTGATACGGGCTACCGGGGCTTGAGCGCCCCAGCATCCCTGCAGATACGACTCCCTCACGGCCTATGGAAGGACTCCCTGTAACTTATGAGTCAGATTTATCTGTGACTATAGTGACTGATTGCCTGATCGCTACACACGAATTTCCTGGATTCAAACTTGGCCTTCTAGCAATGTCTAGTTCAACTAAGAACAACGTCACTCTTCGTGGTCCAGGACTATACACAGACCTTGGATAAACTTGGAAGTCCATCCCTGATTAAGTGGTAGCCGAGAACCAACAAAGTATCTTTCAAGGGAACTTATTCAAGAGGCTCACAAGATGAAAGGAATTAAAGTGTCGCGGTCAGTGGGTGGCTCAAGCCTCGGAGGCTGATTCTTATCGTTAACTATCATCGAGGGATCGGGTTCTTCAACTGCGAAATAAATCATTCACTCTTTTTTAAAATAAGGTTATTATTGAGTGGGAGTTTATGATTTATCGAATTGATAAAAAAGTGGTAGTCACGGATTTTCGTTCAATGGTTTGTGTAATTTTATTTCAGACCAATATATCTATAGAAAAGAGAGTTGTTTAATTTTTAATCTAAGGTGCACTGAGAAAAATGTTTGGTGCGGAAAACAAAAAATTTTTGGATGTGCCAACCAAATTTTTGTTGAACCAACCAAGTTGGCACAACCAAACAATTTTTGTTGCTTCTACAGCAACAAAAAATTTTATTGTCCTCACCAAACATTTTTCTCAGTGTGGCTTGACTTTTCTTGAATAGGCAATTTCGAACAAGGTCAAGAAAATTTTGTAAAATTATTAATTTTCTAAAGAATTCATACAGAATTTGTAAACACCACTGTAAAAACTAGTATCTTAAATGGAACCACTTTTGGGTTCCAATGGATATGCAACAAACCAGAACTCCTACGGTGTGAAATTCGCTCTTTTTCGAAAATGGATCCAAAGGAACCAAATTTTGTCATCCAAAATAACCACATTACTTGACAGATGCAGTATTCTCAAAGTTGGCTCCCTGCGCGCGCAGCGTGTGTTAGTGAAATTCTGCCATTGGCTGTAATGTGGCGCGCGATTCAAAATCGAATTGATTTAATTCGATCTTGACAGATTCTAAAGGAACCACATTTTCAACGGAGCTGCAACAGCGTGGAATCTCTAGTTTTTTCTGTGACTAGTCATGAACTTCAGAATTTATACCTTTCGTAATAAACAATTTTAACAACTAATATAACTTCTAATAAAAAATTTTCCACTGGATACAAATTTTTAAGGCATCAGGTTGTCAGGTTATAAAAATGAGATGGATAAAAAATATCCATAAAATATGGGAAGTTATTGTTTTGTCGTGCATCACTAAAATAAAGTGAGTGGTAAAATGCGCGCTAGTAATAAAATTCGAATTTCGAAATCATTCTTCGCTATAAAATATTAGCAAATGAAGTATTTCGTTAATAATCCTAATCTTTTTTTTCTAGCAACAATTAAGTTTCATAAATCAGCATGCAACTATAATATATCATCATAGGATAAGGATGGCGTGATCTCTTCACAGCTCTTACTATATGTAATATATATATATATATATATATAT
>UCOK01019698.1:0-32570 GCA_900474325.1 Synergus umbraculus | reverse complement strand
ACTTTGATAAGTATTATTTTTTAAATGTATAACTCAACTTTAGAAGTACCTACTGAATTTGAAAGATTTAATTTAGTTTAACAAAAAATATATTTTCAAACCCAGCATAGATAATACAATTACAAATTTTAGTTTTATAAAAGGATAAATACTGATAAAAGCACCGCAAACTTTTAAATAATTAGTAAAAGCATATATTATTGAATTCTATTTTAAATTTAAACTAATTGTCATAGTGTTATCATATTTAATGATACGCGTTAATATACTACTTTAAAAAATTGTCAGTATATTTATCCTTTTATAAAACTAAAATTTGTAATTGTATTATCTATGCTGGGTTTGTAAGTATATTTTTTGTTAAACTAAATTAAATCTTTCAAATTCAGTAGGTACTTCTAAAGTTGAGTTATACATTTAAAAAATAATACTTATCAAAGTTTTGTAACTACATCAGAAATTGATAAAAGTATTTTATGTAAAGAATAAAGAAAAGGTTTAGAAATCCAAAACGTGACATGTATTTCAGATCTAGTATAAAAAATTATTAGGCTTGAAATCAGTAAGGTGGTTTTTGGTTTTTGCGATAGCAAAAATATTTTTAAGAGTAATTCGAGATATATATATTCAGTTTTAATCTGGTTTTAAAATCTATATGAAGATTTTAAAATTTCGATACTGTAATGAATACCTAGAATAAAAATAAAACTAATCTTTTTAAGCATCGAGGAATACGAAAATCTTGTAAAACATAAGAATCTCGTTTCCGGAACAACATTTTTTTTTTGCCAAAAAATGAAAATCCTGAATGTATAAATGCGTTTCATTGATTATCTCGGTTCACTCCAAAATGCATTCATATAGTTTCTTCAAGGCCTGATTACACGCTTTTAGAAAAATGTCCTTCTTCTCACTCTACCATATAACTATCACATAAGTTTGTCTCATTCTCGCACATTTTCCGGGTAAAATGTGTGGAAAATGTGGAATGAGACATGGTAGAGTGAGAAGAAGGACATTTTCCTAAAAACGTGTAATCAGGCCTTCAGTGGGACAAAACGACCAGGACGACAAAAAATCGTTTATCTGTGTGCGTGAGGGTGTAGGTACCCGAGGTCCACGATTTCAGCCAGGTCTAGTCAGGTAATGCAGAAACTGGCTAGATTTTGGTTTATTTCTATGCTACTTTCGGACCTTGATACACAATTTGGCCACCCAAGTGCCACTATACTAATAGTTGGGCCTCCTCTGGGCATGTTTACTCTCAGTTTCTCTCTCTCTCTCTATATATATATATATTCACATTTAAACTGCATAGAATCGATGCGAATATAGATTTTTCCTTTTTTTATATAGCCTCAAGACTCCAACATCACAAATGAAAATCACGGACAAGTGTTAATGATTACAAACGAGAATCAATCTACTTGCAATTCAAATCAATTTCCTCATGAATTTGCAACATCGCAGACTCAAGATCCAGTCATAAAAATTGAGGAGAATTTACCATGTTTTAGTGAAGCTATACGTCAGAATTTTACTGTTAATTCTATTCACCCACCTATTGAAAGTATTAAAGTGGAATTGGAAAATGAGTTTTTAAAGGTTGATTTATCTCAAGAAAATGTAAACTTATCGACAAGAGAGAGTTGCTCTCAAACTTTGGAACGCAAATCAAGTAAGTCTTTTCAATTGATAATTTTGGCAATTCCTATTTACATTATTAATAATCACTAAGAAGATTTGTAGTAAAAAATAAATTGTAAAAAATAATATGTGTATTTTTAATATGATAGATCTACAATTTTTGGACAAAACTTTTTTGCGCGTAATTAATATTTGACTAGATAAACAAATAGAATAGATTTTTTTGTAATTGTAATATGGGTTTTTCGACTTTGAAGAGCACAGGAGCGCCCTTTCTCCTAATTCAATTAAACTCAAATTTTTGACGAATTATTATATTTATATTCCTAAAATAATTGTACAAGATTCTGCAGTGTTATAAAGCTATTGGGATGTGACACACCCCAATTTTACTGTTACATAATTCCCATGAGGTGTGACTGTCTTAGCTTAAATTTTTTGCCATTAGGGACGCCGAACACAAAGGAAATTTGAAGTATTTTCAAAATATGTGATGCTCCGCGAAGAAAAGAACCTTATGATTAGCAGGCAAATTTTTCAGTAGAAGCGATTTATTTATTTAAGAGACGGTTGAAGTCAAGCTCTCAGAATATGGGGGACAAGCTCCGGATCCCAGCCTGTCCATTTACGACTATAACTTCTCGCTTCGTGTTCATGAAGCTCTCGAGTTATACGGACACAGAACAGAAAGTTATGGTGGAAAGTGGAGAAGCTGGATTTCTCAGATCATCCGCAAGCATCGAAACACAGACGATTCACACCTCACTTTGCAGCTTAATAACAATTCCAATTTTGTGAAAAGAAATTTAATTCTTTTTTAATATAAAAGATAGATTCAAAAACTATCGATAGCATCAAAAAAATGAAAATCGATTTTTTAACTCTAAGGTCCCTTTCCTCGCGGAATGTTATATAATATATTACAATATAAGTAAATGAACTTAAAAATGAAAATTGATTATTTTCTAGAGAATAATAAGTATGTATGTTCACGATTGTTTATTCAGCAGCATCGAAACAATCTTTAACAAGTGCCATAATATTCTCTTGCAAAATAAGACTTTTTGTTTTGCATTACCAGAAAAAAAAGCCGAAGACGCGCCACCAAATCTATCGCAGCTTCCATTCGAGGAAAACTCTAACTTGAGTTGCCTACGAGGAGGATTTTTACTTCAACAAAGTCTTGATTCTACTCTAACGATGCAAATGGAAGAACACGATAACAAAGCTTCTCTGCTTCCACTTCTAAACCAAGAAGATTCTAGTTTAACATCTTTCAATGAAGTAAGATCAGAACATCAATTACAAAGCTTATTCAATAATATGACAGAAAGAGAAATTTCGGACTTATCCAGCAGGTCAGAATCTGTGATTTTTACAAAAAATGATACGATCTACAAGAATTTATTGAATAATAATATGAATAAAGACTATACATCTGAAAATCTAATGTCAGAGTTTGATCTGAGTCAAAATATCTTAGAGAATGAGATAAAAATAGAAAATCCGGACATTCCAAGGACTAACATATCACTCTTCAAAAATGAAAGTGCAGTAACTTCTGCGACTCCAGATCTGGATAAGAGAATGCAAATTGAGATCGAGGAAGTTGATATGAAATCCTTCATTACTACCATGTCTCAAAACGATTCTGTTCTTGAAGCTAGACCGATTATTAACATTCGAAGTGATCTAGTTGCTCCTATTCAGCCTCAAATTGAAACTCAATTTCAAACTGATCAAACGCAAGGTGGTCTTTCAGATAAAAATAATCCTGCACTCAGGATAAAAGAAGAAATTCTCGATCCCGAACTGGAAATTATTGGAGAATATCAAAGAGATATCTTGAGATATTCTAAATTTGAATTTACTGAACCAAATCTAAATCAAGGCTCTTTAATCAATTCTAACATTATTAGAGATAAATTGATAATAGAAGAAGCACCTCTATTAGTTTCTGATGTGAAAATTCTTGGAGAATATCAACGAGAGCGACGAAGAAAACGAGATAATCTTGTTCCAGAAAAAAACCCAGAAATTGTAATTAAACCTGAAGATCCTAATATTATTGAATCTACAACTCAACTAATCTCTCTTACCGATCAAATTAATAAGAAAATTACAGAAGAGAATCCAGTCACTCAATCCTCGATCATAAAAGAGAATCAAACCGATTCGAAGTGGCAAATTTTGGCTAAAGAAAAGTCTTCTGAAGTTCTTTCAGGGAAGAGAATAAAAACAGAGAAGTCTGATTCTGAGTTGTCGAGTTCAAAGAAGATCAAAAACGAAATTAAAAGTGATAAATCTGATTCTTCAGATTCAAATTGTACGGACAGTTCCGATAGTAGTGATAGTAGTGATAGTAGTGATTCTTCTTCAGCTTCCTTTGCTTCTACTGTAAAACTGGAGCCAAGATATAAAAATACAAAGTTAATCGATAAAATGGATGTGGTAGCAAATTCCGAAGTGACTGTAAAAAAGGAAGAAATCGAAGTCATTGACATATCTGAAACTAGTCGAATTAAAGAAAAGGAAACCCCGGCGAGACTGAATGATGAATTGAAAATATCAGAGATTTTAAGAGGTAACACTAGTCCTGAAGAATTTGCTATGCTGCTGTTGCACACTCTTCAGAAAGTTAAGGCTCCGATTCTGAATAAAGTAAAATTGAAATTGGAAAAACAGAAGGGAGAAAAAGAGCTAATTTCAGAAAGGGAAAAAAGCGATTCGGAATCTTTTGAGAGTGATGAAGAATCGGATTACAAAAGATATAGTAGAAGGAAAAGTAAAAAGAGAAATAGCAAGGAGAAAAGGAATAGGAATGCAGAAAGAAGTCACAGGAAGAAAAGTTACGAGAAAAAGAGGTCCAGGGAAAGGACGAGTGGTAAGAAAAAGCAGAAAGATAGGCATCAGAGTAGAGAAAGGGATAGCAAAAGAGTGGGAAGAAAAGAGAGCTCAAGACGCAGAGATACTTCAGATTCAGAAAGAGAACGCTACAGAAAAACTAAAAGTAAACATTATAAAAAAGGTAGTTATTCAGAAAGAGATAGCGATTCAAGTAGAGATCGTTATAAAAAAAGAAGGAGCCCGAAAAGAAGAGATAGTGAACAATATAGAACAAAGAGTTCTACAAAAAGAAAGAGCGATTCAGGGGTAGAGAGCGATTTTGATAGAGAACGATTTTTTAGGATAAAGGTCTCTAAAAGAAGAGAGAGTGATTCGGAGAGAAGAAGCTACAAAAGAAGAGACAGCTATTCGGAAAGGGATATCTACAAAAGAAGAGGCAGTTATTCAGAGAGAGATACTTACAAAAGAAGAGATCATTCGAGAAGAAAAGAGAGTGATTCAGAAATGGAATGCTATAAAAGAATCGAAAAACTTAAGAAAATACAAAATTCCACAAGAAAGGAGAGTCCCAGAAGAAGAGAAGATTACGAAAAAATCGACCCTAGTGTTTATAGAAAGAACGATCGAGAGATTAGCTATCATTCTAGTATCGAGTTTAAAAAAGTTACTCGAAATTGTCGAAGAAGACGTTCAAGATCTTCAGAAAGTTTTGAATCATTAAAATTGACCAAAAATCCGAAGACTCAAAGCGAGAAAGTCATTTCAAATGAAGGGAAAGCGGAAAAGAAAATTTTTGACGATACGGATTTTCCGACGATTAATTCTTTCTTCCATAAAATTCCTGACGAAAGCAAGAAAATTGGTATTAGTATTCCAAAAACTACAACATTTAACAAGAATATTAAGCCTGGAAAGATATCGATAAAATTCAATCATAAAGACTTTTTGGAAAGAATAGCAAACAGTAAAAAAGGTTCATCAAGAAATGTGAATAAAGGTCAACAATCTCAAACTTTAATTGGTCAAGAAAGTGTGTATTCTGAAATTAAATCTCCAGAGTTTGAGAGTAATGAAGTTCTTCTTTCATCTGCTATGGATTCTATTAAAGAAAAGGTTGTGGAACCCCAGGATACAAGTGTTGAAATATTACCTACACCCGTAGATATGGTAATTGATGTTCCCACACTATAAAAAATAGTCATGTAAAATTACCACACAGAACAGTAGACACAAAGATACCAGTGATTAAAACGTAGTAATTTTATCATTTTATCATTTTTTATTTGCGCTCCGTGTTGCGCGCTTCGCGCGCTTGCACCTATTTTTATTTAAATTACTACAAAATGGAATGGAATGCAAACGAAAACTAAAACTAATTTACTTAAGGTTCTATCACCCTTAAGGAGCACATTCTCATCAGGGCACTCGCGCTTCACGCTCGACTCTGTTTAACAATATTTTTCATGATTAAAACGAAAACTACTCATCCTATTGAAAAATGGCCAAAGGAGAACTTGTAGATCTTTTGAAGGCCAATAATTATGTTTGTTATCATTTGCTCTGTATCTCGCGTTATTTAGCTCAAAATTTGAATTTTCGATTTTTTAAGAAAATTCAAAAAGTTATTATGCCTATCATATAGAGTGTTCAAAAAGAAACATTTTTCATCTTTAAACTTTTTTTTCATATCGTGCATTGTTTGGCTTCTAATTCAAGTTTTATTTCATTTTTTTGAATTTTCAAAATATTATAAGTCTTTCAATTTTTTTTTATCCAAAAAAGTCATTAAGAAAAATTGTTCGTCTTTTTGAGTACTATGAAAATCCGTCATTAGAATTTTTAAATTAAAAAAAAGTGGTTTCAAACAGACAGACATATTTTTCGGGTTCAGGGGGTCCCAAAACGTGAACATTTGATGAAAACTGGGGGTTTTTACACAAATCCATTTTACACAAATCTAATACATTCTCTCTGATGAGAATGTAAAAAAAACGATTTATAGTTCAAATTTAACACTTCAATCACTGATATCTTTGCTTCCATTGATCTACGTGGTAAAATTACACTTTCACCTTAAAATTCAATAAAGTAATATTTATAATTCATATGTTAATGACTGTAAGTTTATAATGAAACTTAGATGCTAAAATTGAAAAAATTTTAAAGGTATCTGAACCTTCTACGAGTGGCAAAGGAATATTTATAAAAAAGGGAGATCAAATTGAAGGAGGGAAAATCGATCACAGTCTCATAACTTCGACTACGGTCGTGGAATCTGAGTTTTCAACAAGTTGTCAGGAATCGAGTGGGGATCTGCAATGTAAAATGGTGGTAAATTCCGAAAATTCAAAAGAAATCTCTGGGATTAATCATGCGAAAATTATTCAAAAAGTACACCTCTCTTCTTCTACGGACACGCTTGAGTCAACTGAAATGCCTGATGAATTACTAGTGGTCATTTTTTCCTGGGGCCCAAAACCATTTCAGGTACTGAATTTTATTACAATACAAGGCAAAATTTGAAATTTTCATAGATTTTTAAAGAATTTAAAGATTTCAAAAGATTTTCTGAAATTTGCATGAATTTAAGTGATTTAAAAATATTCTTAGAAACTTCATATAAGTGGTAAGAGTATTTAACATTTTATGCTTTTTTTTTGAAAAAATGACATAGATCTCTTACGGTTAAGACAATTTTGTTATTATTTTTTCGTAATCAGTTAAATGTTCCTCAGACACACAAGTTTTATTCAAAACATATACTCATGTACGAAAAGTCGGTCCATCCTTATTAGTTAAAATTGTCCAGTTAGCGAAATGATCACTGTAGATATATTTTTTTATCATTTCAAAGCTACTTAGGGTCGCAGAGATAGGTCCACTGTCGGGCTACTTATTTTGATCTATTTTGACTTATTTTTGGTCAGTCGACTTTTCTCTGATTTTCAATGTCAGACCAATAGAGACAACAAAATTTTTGTTGTCAAAGTAGCAGGCGCAACCGTGGATATTGATTCATCTGATAGTTTACCTGATAGAACCTGTTTTGAGGTTTTGACCACATCGTCTTAAACATTTTTTATTATGTTTTAATTACGTCTTTAAGTTTTGTGCCGATTCGGGACCCAAAGTGAAAGATTTTCAATTCTAGCAGATACCTTTGTTTTTCTATACTACGCTTCATTGGGATTTCCCAAAGTCTAGGTTTTGGAAACAATACTTGACCTGCAAGCGCCATTGAGAACCGCAACATTATGATACGCCATCTAGTGGCGAAAAATATTACTAATCAAAGTGGGTTGGTTTGAAGTGCTACTTAATTGTATTGAATTTAATTAATTGTATGGAATTAAATTCCATACAATTGCATTTTTCAGACGAAAAATGGATGCTAAAGGGATGAAATTTAATTCTAAGAAGACAAAAAACAAAACGCTTTGTTCTTTTTTCTCTCTATAGTAGAGCTTGCAAAGGCCAAAAAGTTCATTTTAACAATTTTTTTTTACTTTTATTTTATTGAAATTGATATTAAAAATAAATGAGTTCTACAGAATTAAAATCCATGAAAAAGGCTATTAACTATTTTGACAAAATTAATTTGCGACAATCGTATGTTTCTATTGTTCGCGTTTTTATGAAAGTGACACATAATCTAAAAGTTACGACTTTTTTTTACAAATATTACATGTCCAGCATGCAAAACTCTTTCCAGTGGGCACAAAATTTGGCGACGTCTTTACGACATCTTTACTATAACTTCACGACATCCTATGTCCATATCTTTAAGATGTCTTTACGATGTTGCAAAGTCAACGCAAAAACGTACGACGTGTTTAAGATATCGTAAAGACATCTTAAAGACATGGACATAGGATTTCACAAAGTTGACGTAAATATGTCGTAACGATGTCGTAAAGATGTCGTCAAATTTTGTGCCCACTGGGTTTCAACATCTATTATACAAAATTTCTGCACGAAGGTATAGATGCCGTGAACCGACTTTCAGCGATGCTTAGTTTCATTATTCATTTATAATTCACAATAAACCGATCTTTCACATGTCAGACATCACAAACGACCCAGTTAAGGCAGTCATTTTGTTCGTGTAATGTTACGATTTCGGATCCAAAATAGGGAGCCAAAAATTTCCTATCATAAAATCATGAGGGGCGACATTTTTCGAGCCTGGAGCGGAGAATTCGGAGAGTCACCGTCGGTGTCTCTTCACTGTAAGTTAGAAAACTATCAGCCTTCTCCAAGAAAACACCCATCTCGACGTTTTCCTGTACCATTTGGGAAAAATATATTACGCTAAGAACTTCAATCCGGACTACGCTTACTGAAATCCACCAATACCCTCCAGTAAACATCCAGGGAGAGGTTTCCTCTTGCCAACTTTTCTTTTCCACATGAGGATTCTATCCTCACTGACAATGGCTTCCCTATTTCCTACCTTTCATGTGAGGACTTTCCTGACTGATTACCATGCCACTTCTTTCCATGTGAAGATTCTCTTCACAGACTATAACAGTCTTCTACCGTCTACTTTGCACTGACATAATACGACTCTTCGTTCCCTTACAAGTACATATCTTCACTTTCCACGTGGGATTCTTCCTCACAGTCTACAAATGGCTATCTCAGGAGAACATGTCGAGGAAACTACGAGTTCGGAGGAAGAAACACGAGTAGGGTAGACTGGGTACAGTTGAAACAAAGAGAATATCTCACGAACCGTGCGGGATAAGGTGGAGGGTACAAGAGAAGAAAGAAGCGGGCGATAAGTCGAAACATGAATTTTAGTTTCAAAGTAAGTATTTTTTTTCGTACATTTTTGCAATTATTATGGTTATGATTAAAGTTAGAGTATTCAGAGTTTTGTATCGTTTTAATTGAAGTTTGTAGAATATGTCAGTATGATTAGTTCTTGTTCAAATTTATTATAATTCTTACTGTGAACAGTTTTATACCTAGAATGGAGGTTGGGGACAGTTAAAAGATTTTTCACAGCACGTCTGCGGAAAGTTCGATTTTTCGTGCGTCCGTAGACTCTGAAAAGTTGCCGATTTCTGAGCTTCGCACTTTACGTCACTAGAGTTTGTAAAGTATCCTACTTTACACCTCTAGAGGTTGTAAAGTAGTCAAAGCGTCTAAGGAACAATGTAAGACATATTTCGTTGGCAGCCCTGCTCCTTCTCCAGCATTTTTTGACCGGTAACAGATAGTACGACTGCCCTAGCGAAAGCTTCGGATAGAAATTCATTCCGAATCAATCCGATTCATTCCGGAATTTGTATCCGAACCAAACAGTTTCATTCCAATCTAATCCGATGGAAGATTTCAATCCGAATTAATCCAAAGCCCATTCAAAATCTATCCGAACATTTAATCCGACTGAATCCGAATCAATCCGTCAATCCGAATGAGTCAGAATTAATCCAAACTTTCCATCCGAATGAATCCGGTCAATCCGAACGAATCCGAACTTTCAATCCAAATGAATCCGATTTAATCCGGTGTTAAGGATTTGATTAACATATTTTATTTGAATCGAGTTTGCGACCGTCGGCAACGTAAATATACAATTTACCAATGCCGTCGGATAATTATTTCATATTGATACCGCTAATTGCGCTAGATTGATTGATAGGTGCGGCGAGGAGGGGGTCTCTCCTGGGCTCCGATCTGAAAATTGCTCTCTCTTGTCTGGACCGTTTTCTTGTAAACGCCTTTTGGCAATTTGTTTAATATTTGTCCGGTAGAAACTTTCTCCGTGAATTTTGTGGACTCTTATGCCAATATATTGTTTGTTCGTTGATCGATTAATGCGGAATCGTCGCTAGGCGATTAGCCATTTATTTATTTATAACATTGTGGTTCAGTGATGTGAATTGACTATTTAATTATAATAAATTTGTGTTCATTTTAATTGCGCCTTGATTATTGAAGACTCAATATTTCTCAGCAGAGGTGCTCATCAGCGCTTGGAACCTGGGAAAAGATAATTTTCCAAATTGATTCAGTAGTTTTGAACTACCTGGCGATCCTACCTTATTGGACTTTATCTCCTTAAACAATCCGGTCTATCCGAACCAATCCGTATGAATCCAAAAAATGAATTAAGATTCGGATTCATTAAGATTGGTTCGGATAGACCGGATTAAATCTGATTCATTCGGATTGAAAGTCCGGATTCGTTCGGATTGACCGGATTGATTCGGATTCAGTCGGAAAAAATGTTCCGATAAATTTTGAATGGGCTTCGGATTAATTCGGATTAAAAACTTCCGTCGGATTAGATCGGAATGAAACTGTTTGGTTCGGATACAAATTTCGGAATAATTCGGAAACTTTCGGTTTGGTTCGGAATGAATTTCAATCCGAACCTTCCGCCAGGGTGACCTGTCAAATATCGAAGTATATTCCGAAAATCGAACGTGCCTTAGACTCGCTGTGAAAAGTATTGTACTTGACATGTGGGAAGCAGACAATCCCCGATTTGTGTGATGGCATCAATTTCACACTCATCGGGAATTGCCTACTTTCCACACTTGTCAAGTAAATAGTTATTTTGTGGGTACGGTTGAAACAGTTTATTTATTTAATTTTCTTGTTTCTTAGATGCCAAGGGTACGCCAAAGGAAGACTACGAGAGGCCGGGCCGACTTATCAACGTTTAAACAAGCCTATGAAGATATAAAAGCGGGATCTTCGTTAAGAACAACGGCAGTAAAAAATGATAATAATAATAAGTCTTTAGTTTTTTCTTAACCTTTTTTTTATAGCTGTGTCATTACGTGTCTAAAGTGTTATTAGATAATTAATAAAACATGGTCATTTATTATATTGTGTATTATTTGCATGTGTTTCAATTTTACACATAAAATACAATACAGTGATCTCAAATAATATTGCCCATTAGTAGACAGATATATGATCTTTTATTTAATATATTTTCGTCATCGCTCGCTTAACTAATCCCGATGCTATACTTTATCATTGTTTAAAAAAATCTTGGATAACTTGAATGTAAAAATTAAGACTTTCCCATTCAGGTTAAGTAGTTTATAAATTAATATGATTTTTTGTCATTATAGAATAACCTATTAACGAGCGGTTCACCATTTCTGACACTTAATAACATCTCAAAAATATCTCGGAACTATGGAAGTTACGCTGAATATCAGGAGACATTTTTTAATATTATGTGTCTCGATGTTTTATACCAAATTCAATCGTTCTATGAATATGCAGCTGAAGCTGATACACTGTAATTGAAAATCCTATTATAGTCTACAAATGGGTGAATTGAAAGATAAAAATTTTTAAAAATCAAGGACATTAGTCAAAAAATGTTAGGGCTCTGGTTTTAGGAATTCCTGGTGATCCGAGTACTCGGGGAGTACGCGCGCCATGACAAGTCATATACAAGTCGCTGAGGATTATTCTGTTATTTCTTCAAATATAGTAGTCTCCTACATTTTAAGACTGTCATTTAACATAAAAATTTATCGATTTCAATCAAATATTATAGGTCATCCTATTGAGAAATATTATTTTAAGAACTTTTTTTCACTAACGGTCTTCGCAATTTCAAAAAATTTTATATTTCGATCCACTCCAGTGTACTGTTTAATTTAATTTCACTAATAAAAAATAATTCAGAACATATGTTATCCGTTTCTTCACAGATTCAAGGAATGCCTTATGCTTCCAGATATTATGGCAAAAGTTCGTGTAAAGCATACACAATTAGTACCTTTTTTTCTAAAAATAAGCTTTCCAAATATAGAAGACTGCAAAACTCCTAACACTGGAAATTTAATAGAGATTGAGTTTTCTAATAGTCTTCACCAGACGACAATCGTATTGGGTTACATTCAAAAAATCGTAATGGCAGGTAAACTCCTTTTCTTCAATCTAACATGTCTACATTTGTAAATATTTTAAATAAAGGAAACTTACATTTCGTAAAGATATTGGATCTCCTCCTCATCCCAAAATAATAATTTTTTATTCATCTAGCATAAACAAATTCATTTCTGATTACAATATGCATTTTGCGGTCGAACATGTTCTGAATTAAAATTTTATTTTTCACAGAGGTTACTGAGGACGCGTCTAAGAAAGTTATAACCTACATGATGACAGTTAAAGAACTAAACTTTAATATCTATCAGAGTAAGGTGAAGCAAGTGAGAATCATTTTGAATTTGACTTCCATCATGGAAAAAGCAAATGCTGTTGCACAATTGAGAGACTCACCTCTTCTTCCATACATATTGCTTCCAAGTACGAACCTTTTTACAGAGGAGCCGCGAAAAGTCCTAAGATGTAAACAATTAATTTCTCAAGAACCATTGGACGAACAGCAATTAAGGATAATTTCCAGAATCACCGAAGCAGTTGAAAATTCAAATCCTCGCATTTTTATTGTAGAAGGATCGCCTGGCACCGGCAAAACCAGTATAATTTATAACACTCTGCTACAGTTGCTGTTCAAACCGAAAGCTAATGAAGAACAGGAGAAGCTGAAGATACTCATTTGTGGATCATCGAATGTCGTATTTGATCAAATCATTTTGAAGATTCAATCCTTGAATATAGCAAATGATGGTAAGAATTACAAGTGTATTAAATTATTTATTATGGTGTTTGATTACCTGCAAGCTTGTAGAAAAGTTGGAAATATCAGGGAATTTTTTCTAGCATATCTAAAGATGAAGCTTTTACTTGATTTAAATGATATCTAAATATTTAGTTAAATTAAAGAATACTATGTCCTGCAAGTTAATCAGAAACAAGGATTCACTTTGGAACAACATAAGAAGTCACTATATCTCTATTACCTGTCTTTTTATAGCAGTTTAAACTTTTGAAGGTAGCCTTCGTTTTGTGAACAACTGACAGTTTCGTAGTGCTAAAATTGGTTCTATGATTCAGAGGCTACAGAAAATCATAAAATCAAGATTTTTCAATTCTAAAAAATGGATTCATGTGCTGGCATTAAGTACTATTTGAATATAAATCACTGATATAACATTCAGAGTATTACTGTATAAAAAAATAAGCGATTCGTTTGTGAAAGTAAGATAAAATTGAATCAAATAAGTAACAATTTAAAGAAAAGTTGAATTGCTTTGTGCGTTGCTCGGTCGATAGTCCGGCTAACCATCGCCCACAGTCGGGCCGACTGTAGTGTTATGATTATTTTCAGTCAATTTGTCAAAGCCTAAACGACCGTCGACCCAACTTTTGGTCAAGATTCGACTGATCCATAAAGTAGAAGGTCTTTGTAATGATGTACAAAAGATTACCGAAAAATTCGCCCATTTGTGCGCCCTCCAATTTGAATTTCTTATTTTCTACACTAAAAGTTAGTTTATTATGAGACATTAATCGTCTGAAAGTTTGAGATTGGTTTTCATTTTTTTTTTCAAAGTATAAGGAACCAAAGTTTACTCTTTGCTTTATCTGTCAGAAGATTATTTGCAGTTATTTCAATCTTTTCAAATTGTAATAAGTGCAGAGTTATAGATGAAATTATTCATACGTCAGACCAATCTGAACATTTCAGACGTACGATTAATGTCTCATAATAAATTAACTTTCTTCAACACATGTCCAAAAAATGCACGTTTTCTAACGTGTAAAGCGGGCTGGACGTTGCTGTTTTCAGACCGATGAATAAAACAGGGGAAAAAAATCTAATAACAGGGTTAAAAAAAACTCGTCACAGGTAAAAAAAAGATTCTGAACCGGGCAAAAAATACTCATAAGAGGGAAAAAAAAGTTCAAACGTGCTGCCTCTAGCGGAGAATAGTGGCACTTCGTCACGGTGTTTCAATATGCCATGGTTTTCTGTTTTAAAGGGTTATATACACTTATTATTGAAAAAAAAATGTTTTTTCACGAATTTTTTTGGAAACGACGGTAATTCTTTTAAAGAACAAACCACTACACATCTATTTGTACGTGTTTGAAGATATTTTATCCCAAATTTGAATGAAAAATATTGACAATTGTAGGCACTACGCCTGTTGAGCCAAAACACCTTTTTTTAAACACTTGCATTTTCTTAAAGTACATTCTTTTAAGATTATTTTCTCCAAATTTTATAGAGATCTAAGCACTAGAACCTAAGTTGCAGCCAACAACAGCGCGCTACCTCCAAGTGCGCTACCTACAAGTATTCGAAACTTTAAACGCGATTATCTCGGAATGCGATTTTTCAAAAAGGGCCGTTGCAGTGTCCACGATGTCTCAAAAACCATGTCACCTATCAATCTAATTTTTTGAAGGCTACTTTATAACAATATTATCTCATACTTGGACGAAGGAATTCCCATTTGAAAGAAAATTTTTTTTTTTTTGGGACTGAAAAAACTGAATTTTCAGACCCCTAAAAGTCGATTTTTTCAGAAAATTCATTACCATTTTTGCAAAAATACTTATTTCGACAAATCGTTCGTCCAAGTAGAGTAAAATTATATAAACTAAAGAAAGCTCTTGGTTAAATTGATTGCAGATGATCCATTTTCGACTTATCATGTATAAATAGATGCGTAGTGGTTTGTTCTTAAAAAAATTTATCGTCTTTTCCGAAAACATTCGTGAAAAAACCCTTTTTTCCAATAATTAGTGTATATAACCCCTTAACAGAATTTGAATTATAATTTTTGCAAGAAAATAGTGTCTAAATGTTTATATAACAAAAAAACAAACAAAAAAAGGAATATTTAAAAATCCTTCAAATTGTTTTTTTGTATGGTCAAATACTTCACGAATATAATTCATTTCATAATTTAGGTTTTCATGGAAAATGTTGGTTACAATTGATCTGATGGTTTGACTCAGTTATTCGAGTAAGCAGCGTCGTAAGGACCCAGCCCGGGCTTCGTCCCTAATTGGAAACTTGTGTTTTTGGACATTTATTGAAAAAATAAGATATGCACCAGGGGAGGGAGGCATTTTTGTCGAGTGCTGCAAACGTCGCGCTCGACAAAAAACACCTTCTTCCCTCCCTTGATGCATAATATACTATTTAGTAAGTACTAGAACATCATACCGCGCTTCGCGTGCCTGTATCATTGCTTCACGTTATGCACTTGTAACGATCTCACGTGACCATCTCTCAATCAATCAGATCACGAATAAACTGCGGAGACTCGACAGGTCATCTCTTTTTTAAGAAAGGATATGTAGATTGAAAATCCGAATTTGAGGGAACACAAATGAGCGAGTTCAGGTTTATTTTTGCGGTCACCAAAAAAAACGTTGAGTCTCAAAAACTTCCATTGACAAGGTAACAAAAAAAATTTGACATCGAACGGGTTAAATTTAATAATTCAAATGTTCTTCATAATTTAATTTGATTTCAGTGATAAAAATGGTTCGCATTGAAGAAGAAGAGGAGGCGACAAAACGAACTGAAAACATCAGTTTAGATTTTTTGGTTAGAAAACATCTTGAAAAAGATCTAGAGAAATACTATGATGACATTGGGCAACTATCTTTGGAAGAGCAAGTGTGTTTCTGGAAAAAATTATGTTTAATAAATTAAGTTCCTTATTCCAAATAATTTTTTTTTTCAGGCGCTCTATTACAAAGAAACGACTGAATATCTCTGCAAGAAGTTTAATAATAAGAAATGCAATTACGTAGGATTGCAAATGCTAACTCTAAAAACTTATTACGAGATTGCGAAAAGTGGTAGAACAGTAAGAAAAGTTTATTAAAAACAATTTTTTAAAATTTGAAAATTAAATTGAAAAATGGTATGCATTAATTGTTTTCCCTAATGCAGGTGAAACAGATATTACCGCAAGAATGGAAACGATTGTATGAAAATGGAGAGTCAACTTATCTTAAAGAAGCAAATTTAATCTTTTCCAGTATTCAGAATCTTACATCTTACAGCGCGATGAAGGAATTCAGGTACATTTTCTCATAATTTTATTTTTTTTTAAAGAGTGTTTAATAGCCGGAAAAAAATCTGGGAAACGTCTAAAAATTTGGAAATTAACATGACGTCTACCCAACTGAGAAATGACCAAAGATTTTTACCCCTAATGTCTTATTTTTAAAGTACTACACAATATAAACTAGCTGTGAAGTTGTATCAACTTTTGTGCTCATTCAATGAGCACTTTGCTTCCTGGAAGCAACTTCATAGAGGAAGCATTAATTAATTAATCGAATGAATTAATAATACGTTACCTGAATCATGTCAATACAAAGAAAAGTTCATTTTCTTTACATCAGCATTAAATTTTGATTATTTGAGAAGTTATATTCGAAAAATCAAATTCACTAAAGTTATAAAAGTACATAAAACTTGTAAAATTTGTAAGAAATTCAACTTGGTATATTGAGGAATAACTATGGAAAATTTCATCAGTTTATCTGTACGCGTTCTCAAGATATTGCTGGATGGTGACATACAGACATACATAAATTGTAGCCAATCTTATTTTAACACATAAAAAAGATTTCCGAGGGTAGGATGCAGACACAAATTTAGTTTATCGAAAATAAAGGGATATTAAATTCGACACATTAGGGGGTTTTATTTAAGAACATAAATAACGAATAAGATTAACAATATTTAATACGCGATATAATAGATGATATTCGTGGGGGAGGAATGCGTCGATCCTGGTGAAAACTTGGTGAAGGGGGAGAAACTCCCAGGTCTCGGGGTCACATCTCCACTTCATAAAATGACATGAGAACGCCAACCATCAAGGTGGGTCCTCTTATATGTCTTATCTGGGAAAGAAGTATATTCCGCGGTGACACTTCATTGTCGGAGGAATAATTGGCAGTTTGATTTTAGGACCACACAACACTTAATTTTTCTGTAGATTAACATTAAGGCTGATGGAATTTGAAAAACACTCAGGTAGAAAAATTTAGATTCCAGGGGCGCAACAATCACGGAGTTCTGGGTGTCAGGACACCCAGACAGTAATTCGAGTAAACCTACTTGCAATATACGTGAATGTCCAAATTATTAGACTGATAATCAAATTCCAAACTAAACGCACTTTTTTGGGGTTGGGATTTGTTAAAGAACAGGGTATTTTGCCCAAACTTAAAGCTTTCACTATTGTGAGCGGGACTAGGAGAATAATTTCTCTGAACACACTTTTAAAGTTAAATTAATTACACGGGCACATAAAAAAAGGGGTCATTACCAAAAACCGGACCTATATATTCGTATGTATTTTGACGCGCTGACTCCGAATTCTGAGTCCGTTTTGCTCCATCACGCCAAATTTAAGGGCATTTGAAGGTCAAATCGGCAAAAATATCGATTGACAGAAGGTAACTATCATTTCTATGGCTCTAACGGACGCTGAATCCGAATCTGGAATCCGTTTGATTCCATCATGTCTGCATCAAGGTCAATTCAAGGTCAAATTTTAAAAATGTGCAAAAAGTGAATTTTTGACTGCAAATTTTAAAAGAGCGGGAAATTTTACGTCCAGATATGGTATTCATTTTTATTTTTATGATGATCCTAAAGATCAGTTCAAGGTCAATTTAAGTTAGTATCTTGATAGTTCAAATGACGCTTGCAAAAATACGAAAATGTGTCTTCGTGGAACTTGACTACAGTTTTCACCGAGATAAAGACGCAAAAGAGAAAGAGAAATCCGTTACATAGATCTTTTGAGGACAAAAGGGTTCGCTACAAAAGAAGAAAAGTGTGAATATTTACAATATCATGAAACGCTATTTGCATCTTGGAGTACCTTCATCTCTATGAAGGTAATGCACGGCTAATTCGATATATGTGCCTGAACAGAAGCTTCACAAACTATATACATATAATTTGTGATCGGGGTGGCAGGTTTGGGGCAATTCTAAGACCGTATCCAGATAGAGAAACCCTCAAAATCATAGACATACTAGTCATCGCCTCTAAAACGACTTGATTAACCTCAACTAGACCTTCAGATATCCTTGACCCTGACGTGCTGCGGTCTAATGGACCTCGAATTTGGACTCAGCGACCTACAAAACGTATGAAAACTGTAGTCAAGTTCCACGAAGACACATTTTCGTATTTTTGCAAGCGTCATTTGAACTATCAAGATACTAACTTAAATTGACCTTGAACTGATCTTTAGGATCATCATAAAAATAAAAATGAATACCATATCTGGACGTAAAATTTCCCGCTCTTTTAGAATTTGCAGTCAAAAATTCACTTTTTGCACATTTTTAAAATTTGACCTTGAATTGACCTTGATGCAGACATGATGGAATCAAACGGATTCCAGATTCGGATTCAGCGTCCGTTAGAGCCATAGAAATGATAGTTACCTTCTGTCAATCGATATTTTTGCCGATTTGACCTTCAAATGCCCTTAAATTTGACGTGATGGAGCAAAACGGACCACAGATTCAGATTCAGCGCGTCAAAATACATACGAATATATAGGTCCGGTTTTTGGTAATGACCACTTTTGTTTTGTGTGCATGTGTAATCCTTGTTTCGTCTCCGGTTAGTTTGATTTATATCCTAGAGGAGAAACTGTGTGAGAGGAAACAAAGAAAAGTGCGAAAAATATGTGTGAATGTGAATGAGTAGAACAGCAGGAGAACACACCGTCCGTGGGATCAGTGGCGGATTTACCAGTAGGTTGAATAGGCTGGAGCCTAGGACAGTGTTGTCAGATCTCTAGTTGAGCAAGTCGCAACTTGAATGCGCCTGAGTCGCGCAAAAACCGCGCAAGTTTAAATCGCTCAAAATCGCGAAATTTCAGCCTGAAGTAGCCCAAAGTAGCGACTCACAATTTTTTTCGGAGAAAAAGGGGATAAAAGGCACAAAAATAACAAATAATTATGTATTTTATTTGTAATTTAACTTTGGATTAGTTAAAATCACATCGGAATCACTGTTTAATCACAGTTCAATTATCTTATACCGCTTTAGCGCTTTACCTCTGGAAAAATTCTTCTATTCAAAATCAAATTAATTTAAATCGATTTTAAATCACGCGCCAAATTACAGCCAATTGCAAAATGTCGTGAATCTCGACCAAAGTACCCAAAGTAGCCCAATTCGCGAGTTTCTCGCAATTAAGTAGCCCAATTTGCGACTTGTTGCAAGTTACCAATTTCAGTTATACACAGAGCCTCTGCAGTAGCCCAATTCGCGATAAATTGCGCAATCTGGCAGCACTAGCCTAGGGCGACAGGTTTTAGAGGACGGCAAATTTGGCTCAACAAATTTTTTGTCTTACAAAAATAAAAAAAAAACATTTATTATATGCACAGAGAAAATGAATAAATCTCACTGCGTGAGACCGTGGTCCGCCTGTCACTTCTAACAATAAATGTGAGTGAGTTGTCTGGGTTTCCCGGTAAACGCACCTGAGAGTTACTTTGCATATCATATAGGTCTACCGGTGAAATCTCACTCGCTGTGTGTGTGTGTGTGTGTGTGTGTTAGAGTATGTTCAGTAGTGTAACTATGTAGTAGCGAAAGCCCACATTGTGGGGAGGCCGCCTCATCTTAGGGGCCTCCGAGGGGCCTCCAATTGTTAGTTACGCCACTGAGTATGTTTGAAAAGAACAAAGGTCCCATCGTCATTAAAATCATGTTTAAAGAACAAAGATCTCGTTGGCAAAATATTACGGAGTTAGTTGAATTCGATCTTAAAAGTAAAAAACAAAATGCATTTATAACTAACCCAATTGTAAAATTAATGTACACTCAGAAAAAAGTTTGGTTGATTCAAAAAAAATTTGGTTGAATCAACCAAATAAATGCATTGCTATAGGGTCAATCAAATGTTTGGTTGATTCAACTAAATTTTTTGTTTAATAAAGTTTGGTTGATAGTACGCGTCGCGTCGGTAATGTCGGTTTTTTGTAGCTAGTTAATGAAATTATTTGGTTGAATCAACCAAATTATTTTTTTACACTAACCAAAATCATTTTCTAATAAATAATATGTTTCGTTCAACACATTTATTTGGTTGAATCAACCAAACATGCTCAAACAAATAATTACTTTGAATTGACCATATGAAATTGTTGCGTTTTTTCAAAGGAACCAAATGTTTAGTTGCGTTGACCAAATTTTTTAGTTGCAACAAACAAACTAGGTTAAACAAACTGTTTTACTGAATCAACCCAACTTTTTCTCTGAGTGTAAGGTATAAACTTGTCTCATTTCTATATAAATTGTCACTACTTGTGTTACCTTTACCATTATGCCTACCAGACAAATACAATATAAATTGGCCAAGAAAAAAGGAGGTAATTTTCCAAATGGAATTTTGCAGCAGTCCTCTCAAGGTCTAGTCCCATGTCGGAAGAAATCGTCGGCGTAAAACAAAAACTCATGAGAGTGACAGAGATAGGCAGATCTGTTTTTCTCTTTCACTCTCATGAGTTTCTGCTTTATGCCGGCGTTTTTTACCGACATGGGACTGCACCTTTAAATCTAATAAAGTGCAAGTTTGTAAATCTATATTTTCGAAAAAATAAATACCAACAATTGTTTTTTGTAAACAGAAATGAGAACACGGTACCAGTTTGTTTTGTGGAAGATGCATCAGAGATTTTGGAACTAGACACATTGAAAGTCTTGCCATTTGGAGTGAAAACATTGATATTGATGGGAGACGACTTAAAAATTCCGATGATTGACACTCTTCCAAATGTAAGATTTGTCGTTTTAAGTACATTTATTTATTCACTCCAAGAAACTATTTCCTATTTTATATAATTATATGGGGTATCTGATCGAACTCAAATTTGGGTGGATACACCTGGGAAAGAGTACCCCATATATCCTATTCTAAAAAGAACATGCGTGCTAACCTGAAAATATTTCAAATACGAAATACGCGCGCTCCAGCGCGCGATCGTTCTCGTATGTCTCGATGTTCCCAATAATAACGTTCCCAATAGTAAAGAAGTTCCGTTCGCTCAACTCGCAATAAGAACTTGATACTACTGCTCATGCTTTAGGTTCAGCATCTGATTGGCTGCTATTCGCGCGAAGTTTAAAATACTAAAAATAGTATTTGATATGCAATACGCATGCGCAATTGATGTGACTATAGAGAAAAGGAATTTCTTTACTATTAGAAACGTCGAGTGTAGCATAAATGTATAAAACATGTATAAAATGATACTCTTCTTTTGCAGGAATTAGTCAGTCTTGGATGGGGAACTTCATTATTTGCTCGAATTTTAAGCACCTTAGAGCAAACTCAAAGTTCAACAATGCTAAAATTGAATACGCAGTACAGGATAACCAAAAAGATTGAACGCTGGTTGATTGAGTCAAAAATTTTTGGTATAGAGACGTCTTCAAATGCAGTTCAATTGCCGAGAGTTCCGTTTCCGTTGCACGCTCTGAGAATCTTTAATCTCAGTTATACTGAAGACTTTGTAGACAACGAAGCCGTATTTTCCTCAAGAGTCATTCAGTGTATTGCATCTTTTGCAGATTTGCGAAGGCTGGAGAGGAACATTTCAGTCGGAGTGGTTATTTCAGATATATGCGCAAAAAAACGTACTGAGCAGGAGATCAAAAATAGGTAAAATGCTCTTTTATATCAATTTATCAATTTACACTAAACACAATAAAAACAAACATTTATACATCTATTACTTGACAGGTTAGAGGAAATAGTGCCAGGAAAAGCACAAATTCTTAATATCGAAACCAACACCATTGACGGTTTTCTAAATCTTGAAAAGGACATTATACTTGTATCCTGTATTAGAAACAAGCGTCTTATAACTGATGAAGGTTTTCGCGGCTTCTATTCAGCGCTTACTAAGGCAAAACATTGTCTAATAATCTATGGCCGCTTCGTCAAGATTAATAAATTCAAGGTAACTATTCCTTTTTATATTGAGCATATTTATTCTCAATTTTAGTAGAGATTTCCGTGAAAGTTATATTTTTTCAAAAGAAAAGTTTAAAATCACGTCTTTACATTAGCAATGCTTTCTTATAGAAGAATTTTTCGATGGGTTAAAAGTTTCAAATCCTTATTTTGAAGATATTTTATATTATTATTCTATTTTGAAAACGATAACTTATTTGGAATCTCATAAAATCTGTAGTTGCTTTTTTTTCTTTTTAAAAAATTGATATTCTTGTAAATTCTTTAAAATTCACCCCCAAAATTTGATTAAAAAAATTCTAATTCTAACAAAGTGAAATTCGTGAAAGTGTGCACGCGCTTCCAGCACTCTATACTTGCGAGTAAAAACTTTAAATGCGTTTTTCTCGAAACTACTTTTTTTTTCAAATGGCGGATAGTATCTTTATATTTTATAAGCTTCAAATAAAAATTTAAAAAAAATCATTGCAATATCTTATACAGAGCCTGAAAAAAAAATATTGAAAATGTTGCATTTTTTAGCCTTCCAAGGTGGTCACCTACCTTAAATTTTTTTGAGATATTTGAGATATTTATTGAGATTTTGAATTAATATTTCAATACTATTGATAATAATTACCCAATTAGATTTAATTTTGGACGTAAAAATTAAACTTAAAATAGTATATTGTGCACCTGTAGTAGTGAAATTCGGTCTTTATTTGCCGAGACGAGTAACGCAATCTCACGAGGCCTATAAAGACCTTCACTGTATGGCCCACACGATACTTTATGTAATAAAGCATGATTTACAAGTTTAAAAAAAAAAATCAATAAAAATACAAAACATGTACGTTACTTTTGACAAGACCATGAAAAGCCGTTGTCCAGACTGGTTTTGAGGGGTGATCTAGGGCGCAGTCCTGGGGTAGATGCAGTGAGGAGCCCTCGCTGGGGGGTTCGGGAGGCAAAGTTCCCTGAATGGAAAGAAACCGACATACACTGGAACCCTAATTCCAGTTCCTCCGATTGCTAATTTCCTTAGAAATTGGGTTCACTCACAACAAATATTGATTAGGAGGGTGAGGAGTCGAGACTAGAGGTGTTGACGTCTCCTGTCTCAAAATTAAATATAGTACAAATGCTACACTGTAGATGGTGCGTCTGCTGAGTTAAAATTCTTTTTGCTTGTACCAGGGCCAAACCAAAGCAGCTCTCTGGATATGGACACCTAATTTAATGGGAGGCTACATCTGACTGGGCCTGAACTTTGCAGCCCGATCGGTACCCATCCTATTCCCTATAGATGTCTCATTTTTTGAAAATAAGGACTATTTTTACTTTCCATGATTAAAATCTACAAAAATATAGTATACAGGGTCTCCCAGGTCTAGCTGTTTGGACCTATATGGCTAAATAAAGAACAAAAAAAAAACAAATTCGAAAATTCCTTTGGCAAAAAAAATACATTGATGTTTAATTTTTGAGTTATGAAATGATTAAGATGGACCAATCAGAGGCGCCGCTTTCGTACGTTAGCGGGTGGCCACCGCTATGTTAGGGACCTCTACCTATCTTACCGGTACTATAACAAAACATTGGCCTCCCGCTCATGCACGGAAACGGCGCCCCTGATTGGTCAATCTTAATCATTTCATAACTCAAAAACTCAAACTTCAATACATTTTTCACAAAACAATTTTCGATTTGTTTTTGTTTTTTATACAGCTATATAGGTCCGGACCATTAGACCCGGAACCTGTATTATGTACCAAGGGAGAGAAACAGGCATTTTTTGTTGAGCGCGATGTTTGCAGCACGAGTCGTAAGTCGAAGTTGCCAAACTCGTATCGAGATAAAAGGCGTCCTTTCCTCTCAAGGTGTATGTATTTAAATCGATGGAATTATAAACAAATTTGAATTTATAAACAATTTTCTACTCTTCAAATTTACTTTTTTTAGGAGTTTACGCAAAAATTAAACATTAATAGTACATTTCGATACTAGTTTGCGAATGTGATTTTAGCCTTGTATGAAATGTTTGCGCTCGAGCGAAGCGAGTGTGAAAAGGTCACACACAAGGCTAAAATCACTTTCTCGCACATGTATCGAACCGTATTTTTTGATACGACGTATGCGAAGCTTGATTTAGCATACGCCTTTTTGACCCAACGTGTGCGAAATCGAATTTCGTGCACGGAGTGTCAAAAATAAACATTAATTAAAATTTTTTTTTAATTTTTTGATAAAAAAATTTTTTCTTGATGAAATAATGCTTTATCTAAACAAAAATTTACGAAAAATGTAATACACATTATCAACAATCTTCTCTCAAAAAAATTTTAATTTTTAAAGCTGGACATTTGAGAAAATCCAATTGAAAGGATAATTTAAATACAGTCCAAGCACGTAAACAAATCAGGGCCGTATGTTCCAGTTAATTACACTATAGTAAGGACACTCAACTCCGGAGGAGGGGATAAGGCAGTCATTAGCGCAAAAGTGTCGGCGGTGAGGGCCAAATTCATGTCTCGAGTATCGTTGCGCAGTTTCACGCAATCTCTTTTTGTTCTGCGCATCATGGTTCATGTTAAATAAGCATACGAATTTGTTTATTCCCACCGCCGATTACGTTCAGAGTTGTCAGATTGGGCTACTAATCGCCCAAATTCGCATTGAGTAGCCCAAAAGTAGCCCAAAATCTGGCAACACTAATTACGTTCTCTGGCTCACCCCTTCCAGCGGAGTTGATGAGTGTCCTTATTAGAGTGTTCTTGGGTCCAGTGTTCGCAACGTGAACTCTGCGGCTGGCTCTACAATAATTCACTAACGAAATTATCTGCTTAGAGTACTTCCCACTCTGTTGCTGCGATACTGCCGAGCACTGTCAAGCTCGCAGAGCCTCGCTCCTCTCAACTCATCACCTTCCCTCATTTATATTTGGAAACGAACTCCATTTCTCAGAAGACAGCAATGGGTCTGCCTGGAATGGGACTTCCACTGTAGCTCATAATTTTTAAAATAAATTTCTTTCGACTAAATCATTTAATATGCATCCCTTTACACTTAACTCCTGCAATTCCAAAACAGAGGTCCCCTTAATGATGAACAAATCCTCTCTCTCAATAATAACATCAATTGCACATACGTTAGCTCAAATGCGAATGCTATTGTGTATAAAATAATATTTTTTTAAATTTTAAACTGTGCGCCAATAGCACCCAATCAGATATCGAGTGTTATGGCATGAGCAGTGGTATTAAATAAATATTGCGAACAGTTAGGAAAGATACTTTTCATTATTGAGAGAGGAATATGCGTTCATCTTTGACAGGTTTGTCATTGAGGCCGGGCGTTGAGTGAATTTTCATTGTATGATAATATATTTAAAGGAAAATTTATTCTGAAAACCTAACCTGGACCTCTCTCCATGATTTAAAATGAAAGCGGTCTCTTGTACTGATTTTGATTTATTTTATATATTTTTTTGAATTAATCTTAAATTTTTTACAATTTATGTTGAAATCATCTTGAATTATTAAATTTTCTTTAATTTCTACTCTATTACATGAAATTATACATCTTATCAGTGGCGGATCCAGGGGGGGTGTTTTGGGTGTCCGGACCCCCCCCCCCGAAATATCTGTCTTCAAAAGAAATTAGGAACGTGTTACATGAATTGTGAAACGTTTATCTTTACTTTGAAATTCGCATCCCGCCAAAAAATATTTTCTGGAACTGCCCCTGCATCTTATATAATTTAATTGTATGCTTTAGGAAAGTTGTCCATGGCACAGTCTCGTTGAGTACGCGAGGGACGTCATCAACGTGAGTACGTATATTGAATACACTGAACTCCGGAGGGATCTCATCAGATAAAATAAGACTAATAAATAATCAACTACGTTTCACAAAGAAACAGACTAGGATCTATATTATTTGCTCTAGCATTATATTTTAAGTTTCTCAGTTTCCTGTAAACTACACAGCAGATATTTTTGTTTTGAGATTTTTTTTATTTATCATTTATAATGCGAGAAAATATTTTTTTCTTACCTAATGGAATTAGGTATACATTAGATACTTTTTGTTTATCACAAACCATATAGAAAGAAATACAAGATCAATCTGATTGAATTTCCTTTTAGTTTTCCGATTCGTTGGTTGCCGTGGACCATTAGGTACTTTTATTAGACAGATAATTGTTTTAGACACGGATCAGATTCGAACATGTGATATAATTTTTTTTTCTCAGAATAAAATATTTCAATAATTATACTGGGCACCTGAATCAACTCTTATTAGTTTTATTTATTTATGTGATGCTCAGTTATGAGAAGAACTTCCTCCTGAAAAGTTGTGACTTGGCGGACTATAATGCGACTTGGTAGAGCCAGTGGAAGATTCGACCGGAGAATCAGGTTCAAGAAAAGGATTAAGATTAGGCACTCTTGAGGGAGATCCAAATCTTATTTGACGTCGTGAATTGATATTTCCTTCAGAATGTGATTGATGTCCTTTTTGCCTGATATACTCTTCTGGTACTGCAGTTAAAGAAAGTGGCCCTTGAGGTGCTGAATGAGCTTGTTTATGTTTAAAATGTACCGGTCTCAAATGGGATGATTCACTTATAGTATTAAATCCTTGATTTGAAGGAGTTCTGATAATTGTTGAGGTCATGCCTGAAAGAATAAAATACAATTTATGAAATTTAAACTTTCAAAAATTATTTTGAATAACTAAATAAGCATATTGATATTCTCCATTTAAGTAAAAACTATTGAAATGAAAAGAAATAACATGCCTGAATGCGCTGGTGGTTCAGCCTCTTCTGCATCTTGTTCCCGTCCTCGTCCTATTCCTGGTCTACGTCTTGGAAGAGGGGGGGGTTCATTTAGGGGAGGAATTCCTTGATCTGAAGGAGTTCTGAAAGATTGGGTAGTCAGATCTAAAAGAATACAATAGAAATGTATTAATTACAAACTTAAAAAAAATATATTTATCCAAAGTATTGAAACCCTTACCATTTTTTAAATAGCTCGGACAAAAAAAATGTAATTGATTTTATTTCTGCTAAAATTGATAACGTATCAACCTAACCGATAACGTTTCATGTAACTAAACTATTTAACTATCTGAAAAAAAATAAGACGAACTAAACGAATAAATAATATAATTATTTGTATTTTGGACACTAAGTGAAACAAATTAAAAATCGACAAAGGATCAATCAAGGATTAATCGCAACAATTCAAAAAGTATCCCAGTGAGCACAAAATTTGGCGACGACTTTATACGACATCTTTACCACAACTTCACGACATCCTATGTCCATATCTTTAAGATGTCTTTACGATGTCGCAAAGTCAACGCAAAAATGTACGACGTGTTTACGATATTGTAAAGACATCTTAAAGACATGGACATAGGACGTCGTAAAGTTGTCGTAAATATGTCATAACGATGTCGTAAAGATTTCGCCAAATGTTGTGCCCACTGGGATGCAAAAGAAGCTTACTAAGGAAACTATGGATACATTTCCGAATAGTGTAAACTTCTGATTTTCTTAGCTAATATGTAAAATTTGATAATATGTTTCAGACAAAAGTTGTAGAACTCATTGAAATGATTTTAAATGGAAATCATTGTTAAATAAAATTATTGTAAAGGGAATGGTAAAGAGAAATGGCAAAGAGAATAGCAAAGGGCAATAGCAAAAGGAATGATAAAGGGAAATGGGAAAGGGGAATGGGAAAGAAAAATAACAAATGGAATGATAATGGGAAAAGGAAAATGGAATGGTAAAGGGAATGGCAAAGAGAAATGGGAATGGTAGAGGTAGTGGCAAAGGGGATTAGCAAAGGGCAATGGCAAAGGGAATGGCAAAAGAAATGGTAAAGGGAACGGTAAGGGGAATGGAAAGAGAAATGATAAATGGAAATGGTGAACGGAATAGCAAAGAGAATGGTAAAGAGGTAGGTAGAATGAGGAATGGTAGAGGTAATGGCAAAGGAGAATGACAAAGGGAAATGACAAAGGGAATCGTAAAGGGAAATGGTCAGTCGCGGATTGGTTTCTATGAAAAAGTGGTGGGTCTTTTGGAGTGTTACCGAAGTGAAAGCAATAATTTGTCCCCATAGCGAGCGCGGACGGTGAAAAGATCTCGTCCGAGCGGGAGCACGGATGTTGTAGAGACCTATGCGGCAGGATTTTTTTAGGAGGAGGACTTAGAAATATTTTCTACGTTATTGACAGGTGAATTTGGAATGCCCAGGTGACGAAAGAAAATAATTATAGATGCTCGCCAAAACGATTCATGATTATAAAAGTATTTATCATCATTAATACATTTTTGTCGGACGTCACAAATTCTCGCTCCGTGTTCATATATCTAGCCCGAAGTTCTCGATTCACACGGACATAGAACGGAAAGTGGAGGGGCTAGGTTTCTCGGATCATCCGAAAGCGTCGTAGCAGGCCAATTCACTTCCTACTTTGCAACTCAATAACAATTCCAATTTTACAGATAGAAGTTTAATTCTTTTTTAATATGAAAGAACGATTCATAAACTATATCGATAGTATAAGAAAATGATAAATTTGGTTTTAAAAGTTTGGATTAATCGGATTTACCGGATTCATTCGGATTAAAGGTGCGGATTGATTTTGAATGGACTTCGAATTAATTCGGTTTGAAAACTTCGATGCAATTGTTGACACATATATTTCAAACCTTGCCCTCACAACTTGCGGATTAATCCGCACTTTGCGAACACCATGCATTCGAAATTTTGCTATCTGGGTCAGCGCTTGAGATTTTATGATTTATGAGTTTCGACATAGCTAGAGCTCTCCCTCTCCCAAGCGACCAGCTAAATTGAAAATTCACTGTACTTAATAAAATAAATAGTAATAATACACTTACCAATTGAGTTAAATAAAACCACAAAGACAATGAGTAAAGTCGAGAAAATGGTCCTCATCTTGTCTACGTGAGAAAACAGATTTACAGTAGTGGTTCTTTTTTTAAGTCTGTCGCTTGTACTTATATATACGAGTAATGCTTACTCTCTCGCTATATCAATATAAAGTACATATTTCACATATTTTACAGTTTTTGCAATAGATAAGATTAATGGAATTGTTTAGTGAAAATACATGTGTGCTTATTTCAACATTTGGCTTCAAGATAACATTATGAAGATAATAAATATTACTAATTTCATAAAACTTTGATTCAAATTTCATCAATTTTTTAGTACCTAATTATTCTTCTGTTATAAATTATTTTCAAACATCATGCATGCAAATGTAAGTTATGGAAATAAAAATAAAAATCTCCAACTAATGGTTCCGATCATCCCCAAATATTGACGAAAAGTTTACAACCAGCTGTGAAGTTGAATAAACGTTTTTGCTCATTCAATGAACAATTTACTTCCTCATTATAGAGGAAGCATTAATTAAATAGTCAAATGTATTAATATTAAATCACCTGATTCGTGTCAACAAAAAACAAGTTTATTTTTCTTAAATCAGCTTTAAATCTTTATTAGTTGAGAAATTATTTTTCAAAATTACAAATAACCATAACTTTCTTATTTTTCAATTAAATTTATTAAACTTATAAGTCAATCGATTCGTTTTGACATAAGGAATCTTTTTTTCTTTTTACATCTGCTTTGAAATTTGATTATTTGAGAAGTTTTAGTAGAAAAATCAATTTTACTAAAATTTTAAAAGTACACAAAACTTGTAAAATTATGTATTTTGTAAAAATCTTCTATAAAATTCAACTAGGTACATAATGGAAGAAATATGCCACATTACATCAATTTCGCTATGCCGTTTCCCTTTGCCACTTCCTTTGCCATTTTCCTTTAACATTCCCTGTACCATTTCTCTTGTCCATTCCCTTTACTATTTCCTTTTGCCGTATTCCTTTGTCATTTCTCTTTCCCATTGCCTTTGCCATTCCGTTTGCCATTTCCCTTTACCAAAAATCAGTTGATCGAATAGCAATTTGCTATAATTTTTATATTTTCGAATTTTCGTTTGACATATATAATTTTTATTTTATCGAATTATAATTTGACATAATTTTTACAATACCGAATTATTATTTACCATAATTTTCATTTTTCCGAATAACCATTCGACATAATTTTCATTTTCCTGAACTGCCATTTGTCAGAATTTTTAGAATACCGAATTTATAATACCGAATTATAATTTAGAATAATTTTTATTTTTCCGAATGAGCATCTAACCTAAAATTCATTTGACCGAAATCCCAAGTTACAGAAATTTCTTTCTTCCGAAAATGGCGTCCGAGAATTTGATTGACTGATTTGAATTTCGCGGTATTATATGGTATATGGGGTTTTATAAATAAAAATCGATGTACACCCTAGCGAAAGCTTCGGATAGAAATTCATTCCGAATCAATCCGATTCATTCCGGAATTTGTATCCGAACCAAACAGTTTCATTCCAATCTAATCCGATGGAAGATTTCAATCCGAATTAATCCAAAGCCCATTCAAAATCTATCCGAACATTTAATCCGACTGAAATCGAATCAATCCGTCAATCCGAATGAGTCAGAATTAATCCGAACTTTCCATCCGAATGAATCCGGTCAATCCAAACGAATCCGAACTTTCAATCCGAATGAATCCGGTTTAATCCGGTCTATCCGAACCAATCCGTATGAATCCACAAAATTAATTAAGATTCGGATTCATTCAGATTGGTTCGGATAGACCGGATTAAATCTGACTCATTCGGATTGACCGGATTGATTCGGATTCAGTCGGAAAAAATGTTCGGATAAATTTTGAATGGGCTTCGGATTAATTCGGATTGAAAACTTCCGTCGGATTAGATCGGAATGAAACTGTTTGGTTCGGAATGAATTTCAATCCGAACCTTCCGCCAGGGCACTGCTCCCTCAATAGTAGTCTTGCCTCGGTTCGTCAAGACTCTTTGTGAGTGAATTTAACAGGTCAGGAAATCAGGGTCTTATGTACCAGTGTTCCTTTTGCGAGGTGTTAAAGGGTTTCGCGTCTAATTGGTTACTTTTCGCGAATGAGTGAACCGAGTGAACCACAGTGAAAACTGAATTAGGGTACTGCACCCTTTGTAGCTACGCTACTGCCGAGCTGGCGGTGACTATCACTTGCAGAAAAAAATGTTTTTAAAAAAAAGTGTATTTTGATGAGATCTACAACTTTTGTTTGAAACATTTTTTAAATTTTGCATATTAGCTGAGATAATCTTAAACTAGCTACTGTCAAGTTGTATCAACTTTTGTACTCATTCAATGAGCACTTTACTTCCTGTAAGCAAATATGATTTGCTTCCTCATAGAGGAAGCATTAAGTATTCTTTAAATCAGCATTAAATTTTGATTATTTGAAAAGTTATAGTCAAAAAATTCATTTTTGAAAATTCCAGTAAAGCATAACTTTCTTATTTTTCAATTAAATGAATTAATCTTACAGGTCAATCGATTCGTCTCGACATAAAGAATATTCAATTTCCTTATGTCAACTCAAAATTTTCATTATTTGAAAACATAGAGCGAAAGATTAACTTTCAAAATTATAAATAAACATAACTTCCTCATTTTTTAATGAAATGCATTAATCATATAGGTCAATCGATTCGTCTCGATGAAAGGAATCTTCATTTCCCTTACACTAGCTTTAAATTTTCAATATTTGAGAAGTTATAGTGGAAAAATGAATTTTACGAAAAGTATAAAAGTACATAAAACTTGTAAAATAAAATATTTTGTTAAACCATTGTAAGAAATTCAACCTGGTATATAATGGACTAACTATGCAAAATTTCATTAATTTATCTCTACGCGTTTTCAAGAAATTGCTGGATCGCCATTACAAAGCTTCCTCTATGAGGAAGCAAAAACAATTATTTTATGGGGTTTTCATAGTTTTTCTCATTTAAATTTAAATTTCCGCCAATTTTCACTATAATTTTCGTAATCAGCGCATCAAAATATGTTAGTATGCGCAGTTTCAATTAAATTGCTTCCTCATAGAGGAAGCTTTGTAGTGGTGACAAAATCCAGTTTCCTAAAAAAGGTTTTTTTGAACATATTTCAAGGGCAATATATCTAATATGATCATCTGAAAAAATGTCCGGATGTGTGTGTGTGTGTGTGTGTGTGTGTGTGTGTGTGTGTGAA
>UCOK01019697.1:0-74911 GCA_900474325.1 Synergus umbraculus | reverse complement strand
TGAACTGCAAACATACCGGGTAGATCTGCACAATTAATATTATGGTAATATTATATTGTAATGTTAAAAGTAAATATACAAATTATATATATATATATATATATATATATTTACTTTTAAATCACAAATATTTTTTGAGGGAAATGCAATATTTTACAGCTATTACTTTTAAATAGGTATGAGAAATAACGCATATTACATTCGAAGGAAATAAATATCTCGAAAACATATATATTCAGTTGAAAATATTTATTTGCTAAGTTAGAATTTATTCAGCGACTAAAGTAGCAATGTGCATGTAACTGTTAGTTTCGAGGTTATATAGGAGTTCGTTGCAGAAAAAGGAGAGGTTTAAAAAATATTGTATTATATATATTAATAAAAGAAATATTTACCTTCTTTTTCGTTGTATCGGCAAGTATCTTGTATCTTTTGGCACAATTAACTGTATATGTAGATAAACTAAAAACTCAAACAATTACCAAGATATACGACGCGTCTCGCTCAGCTCGCTGTATTCGTGGTTATGATGACGTCACAATTCCTTGATGTTAGCTATAGCTCCTCAGAGGTCTAAAAGCTAGACCTAGAGGGCTAAAGCAAGCTTCATTACCTTCTTCTTTACAGCCCAAATCTTGATGCCTCAGATTGAAGACCAAGTGGGGCTTGTTTTTAATACAAAAGACTAAAGGTTAGCTATAATTGTGTTTTGTTTTAAACTTAAGACCCTCAATGGCTCTTTTTAAGACATAATTATGATAAAATTTTAGACATCAGCTTAATTTAAGGCAAAAATAAAAACAAGACCAACATACAAGTAAGACTTTTTTTTTCTGTGAGGGTTGCAACAAAAATGTATGCGTGATTTTTGAGACATTTCGTGACACCACTTTTTACATTCTCATCAGAGAATGTATTAGTTTTGTGAAAAATTTCACCCCCCCCCATTTTTTGTCAAATGTCGACGTTTTATGACCCCCTGAACCCAAAAAACGTGTTTTTATCAATCTGTCTGTCTGTCTGTCTGTAGATTTTACTTTGTGAGCACGATAACTTCCGAAAGAATTGACCGATATGAGTGGCCTTTGGTATACTCTTTTATTGTCCTAAAATAAAAGTCAAGTTCGTTAGCCAGCCAGTTTTGATAAAAATTAAAAAATTTGGATAATTTTTGAAGTTCAAAAAAATTTTTATTTAATTTACAAATTCTGTTTAATGATATTTATAGTATTCATTTAGTCGAACAATTTATCATTATAACTTTTTTTATGAAACAAAAATTGTCAGATATACAGGGTGTATCGCGACCTCTATCATTAATTGAAACTACAAATACTAGAGCAAAAACTAAGTCGAAAACTCCCATACGAAAATGTTGTAAAATGCGTAGTTTTTAAACTACAGAGCAATACAGTTGACCAATCATAAGCACTCTTTAGACTGCACACATTCTCATAATACATCATGGATTCTTTTGGCTTGGATATGTGCAGTCTAAAGCGTGCTCATGATTTGTCAACTGTAATGCTATGTAGTTTAAAAACTACGCATTTTACAACATTTTCGTATGGGAATTTCGATTTAGTTTTTGCTCGACTTAGTATTTGTAGTTTCAATTAATGATAGAGTTATATAACATTTCAAAAATTCAAAAAAATAAAGATAATCAAAACTGATGTGCACTGATGAGAATGTGTTCCTTAAGGTCGATAGAACCTTAAGTAAATTAGTTTTCTTCAAATAAAAATAAAGTTATTTAAGTAAAAATATATATCGGAGATGAAGATTGATAAGCGAAAGCAAGCGCGCGAAGTGTGATGAGAATGTGCTCACAAGGCACCCCTAGTTTAAGATAGGATGGGGCCAACATAGTAAGAAGCAAAATACGTAGGGCCTCGCGTAGGGGCTCACTGAAAATGTCTGCACTCTGCACAAGCTAGCTAGGGTCAGACCATCACTCTCGTCGGTGTTAAAGTACATATATAAAGATCCTCTAATGAGCTGACAGAGAAGGTAGATAAGGTCTGCATTCAAGACTTGAGATACTGTTTCTGGGGCCACGAGTTCCCGGATTTCGCTAGCTAGCTTCACACTTGCAGCATGAATCCCGATGGATATCATGTAATTCGACGGAAAGTTTCATTCCCAGGGCGTTTATATCGGACGCGCGGCGGCCCTGCTATGGAGAGCTGACACTGCGGGGTCTCTCGACTCGTTACGCCGCATTAACATCGTGTCCCGCTTTTTATCTCGCTTGTTAATCATTTGTTGCCCAGGCTTGCAAGGCCTCCGCAGAGCAGCGACTCCGCGCTTCGTGTTCCGTCCTTTAATTACGAGCTTCGCTCGCCTGAATGACATCGCGCGGCGTGTCATACTGGTATACGTCAGATTATCCCATATCGGAGGAACAACCGAACAGACGGTGTCCCTTCTATGGACATTAATATAGACAACACAGGCCACAGAAGATGATGCGTCTGGCCTGCGACAATACATTTCTGTTGCAAAAAAACGTATTACCAAACGAGTTTCTCCAGAAGCATAAATGCGATCCAAATATGTATGTGGTTCATTGAAACTTGAAACAAAGTTTAAGTTTTCATGTCTCTAATACCATATCCTATCTTAATGAACTGGTGCAACGAAATGTTTCGAAAATTTTGCTTACATTGTCGTTGCAAACATGATTGGCGTTTGAATGCTTTCAAGTTGAATAAAGAAAAAGAAACTAATGGAGCAAAAAAATTTCACGAAAACCTTCGAAATCCTTGAAAATTCTACAAAATTTTTTAAATATTATAGAAATCTTTCGAAATCCCTCAATAAAATTTCCTGAAAAGTTTTCAAATCCTTTAAATTACTTAAAATATTTTAAAAGTCATAAAAATCTCTTGAAATCCGATTGAAACAGTCCTAAAAACCTCTTAAAATATCCAGAAACTTATTGAAATTCTTTAAAATTTTACGATAAACATTGTTTAATCAAATAATTGTATATTCCTTTAAAAAAGACATGCTAGTTAATAACAATAATGTTAAGTCTGAATTTAGAAACATAATACCTTAGTATTTCTCTCGATAATACTATTTCTCTGCCAATGAGTATATTTGCTGGGTTTTCCATTCCTATTAAGAAAATCTGGAATTCCCCAAATCTTTAAGCTTTTTATGATTCTACCAAAGACCTAGCTTATTACTGGTCTTGCTACAATTCTATGTTTAAAAGTTCTATACGCGCTAAGGTCCACGTACTCTTCGACCCTTCAGATATAACCATCATAAAATTCAAATGCTACTTTTTCTAATATTCTTAATTTCTCTAAAAATGTACTTCTGAACCTTAGAAAGACTCTTCACTTTAGTGATACTTTGATCTTGTACGAGTTCAGAGCTTCGTTGAATTATCTACTGAGTTACATTTTCGTATCCTACAAATTCACATCTTCTTAAGTCTCTTTGTGTCTCATCATCTTTTTGAGTTTTTCTCTATATCTCAAGAGTTGATTACATCTTTGTTCATCACTTTGAGTCTTTTCATTTTTTTTTTGACTAAATTTCATTGTGTTGAGTCTCTTCAAGTTTCTTTAACTGATCACACTTTTCTTTTGTTAATTTATATCTCTTAAATCTCAAACATCTTTTAAATCAATGTTTACTCATTGATTTGCGAGTTATTTCATATGTTTACATCTTTAGTGAAACATCTCTCAGAATCTGGATTATACCTTAAATTTCTTATTCATATTAGAAATCATCGGTATTTTGTGAATTGAGCAATCCTGTTAATTTAAATAAACTTTAATTGTGTTAAACCTCTGTATCTTTGATTTCGATCACCAGTACTACTTTTAACAAACATTTAAAATCCCTTCATATCATTAAAAATCAATTAAAAGTATTAAAGATCTCGTCAAATTCCATAAAATCCCTTAAAATTACACAAAAATTTTTAAAATCATTAATGTTTTGAAATTCACGTTCAAATTCGTGAAAATCTCAAATAATTTCTAGTAACCTTTTGAATTTCCGTAATATTTAAAATCCCTTAAAATCAGTAGGGGCTGTTCAAGTATTACGTAAGCACCTTGAGGGCGGAGGGGGGGGGGGATTCTAGGAAATTTCTTATTGTTTCTTACATGGGGCAGGGGGGGTTCAATTGAAATCTTACGTAAAATTTCTCTTCACCCTAAAAAGCAGTTTAAATCTTGACGCTTACTGCAAATCTGACTGCTTTAAAAAATAATTTTTATTTTTATTTGCTTCGTTAAAACTTCGATGTCATTTTAAATAAATAATATAAATAAAATTATTATTTTAAAAAGAATATATCCATTTTCATTTAACTAAATTAATAGTTTTTTTTTCGTGATTAAAAAAAATTTTGTATAAAAATTAGGGGTGGGGTCATGAAAATCTTACGTAATATCGAGGGGGGTGTCATTAAGGAAATGCTTACTGTTGCTTAAAGTACGAAGGCATCCATCCGAGTAGAACCGAGCAAAAACTGCTTAACTCAATTTATCGAATGCGAACCGTTAAACCATTTCATATGTCCAACCGGACAAAATAATTCCACATATTATCAAATATAATTTTACCTCTAATAGATTTATAATATTACTATTGACAAAAAAAAAGTTTCTCAAAGTGATGGGTGTTAATATTATTCACTACTAGAAATTTAACCGGAATTACCCGAGGGGGTGAAGTTCCGAATAGTGGTTATGCTTGATTTTCTTGAAACTTCGTATAATTATGTATTTTGATGCGCTGATTACGAAAATGATAGTGAAAGTTGGCGAAAATTTGAATTTAATGAGAAAAACCATAAAAACCCCATAAAATCATGGTTTTTTGCGATTATCTCAGCTAATATGCAAACTTAAGAAAGATGCTTGAAACAAAAGTTGTAGATCATATCAAAGTACACATTTTTTGTTTCAAACATCTTTCTTAATTTTGCATATTAGCTGAGATAATCACAAAAAAACATGATTTTATGGGGTTTTTATGGTTTTTCCCATTAAATTCAAATTTGCACCAACTTTCACTATCATTTTCGTAATCAGCGCATCAAAAAACATAAGTATACGAAGTTTCTAGAAAATCAAGCATAACCACTATTCGGAACTACATACACCCGAGGTTTTAAGAGATCTCTAATGCTTGAATTTCATGAAAACCTTCGAAATCTCTTAAAATTCCTTGAAATCTGTTAAAATTAGTTCAAACCCCTTAAAATTCCCAGAAACTTTGTGAAATTCTTTAAATTCTTCGATAAAATTTAAAGTCCCTTTACATTCTTTAACATTTATTAAAATTATTAGAAATATCATCAAACTCCACAAAATCTTTTGAACTCTTAAAATTCCTCGAAATTTCACAAAAACATTAGAAATCGCTTAAAATTTTTTGGAATCTCTTAAAGTTTTTAGAAACTTCTTAATGATTCTCTAAATTTAAAAACATTTAAAATTCCTTAGCTTTAAAAAATCTCCCTAAATTTCAAGAATTCCATTAAAATTCCGCAAAATATACTAAAATACCTTAATATTCTACGAAATCTTTTTAAAATCCTAAAAATCTTTAGAACTTCGTAAAAATCACTTGTAAATTGTCAAAATCCATTAAAATTCCCAGAAACGCCTTGAAAATTATTTAAAGGAAATGAAAGTACAACTTTTTTTGTAGGTATTATAGAAAATATATCTAAATCCCTTGAAAGTCTTAAAAATCTCTTGAAATCCCTTAAAATCATCAGAAATCCTCTAAAATATCTTAAAATTCCCTAAAATTATCTGAATTATCCTAAATTTCTTCAATGTCTCGATTTTTTAAAAATCTATAAAAATTCCTTAAAGTCACTTTAAATCTGACAGAATTGCGGGCAAGTTCGGGTAAATTCTGTTCCTCCTACTATATTTAAACCAGTTCATCTGATTGAACAGTTCAATCGATTAAATGTTTATTTGGCCACAGAATTAAATTTCGTTTGTTCTGTTGATCCCTTTCCTATATTTGGGTATCATAAAGTTGGTCGTTTATGTTGCAGAGTATCGGCCACGCTTTTTTGCCAGCACATTAGTTCCGATTGGACCGTGTTAATTTATCAGACGAGAGTGAAAATCGTTCGTTGAACGAGAAGACATAAATTTCTGATTTAAAAGATGCCAGCTGCAGCTGCAAGCTCGTTTTTTTTATTTTCACCGCATCTCTCACATTAAATCTGAGCATGGGGCTGACTTTTGGGCTATAAAAGGTTTTTTCAATTCAGCTGTAAACGACCTATAGTATAGTTTGTCAATTAATAATAACAGCACCCGGAAGAATTTATTTTGAAAGCCATTCAACTTGATTACATGCGCATTCTCAATTCAAACAAATAAATTACCTGCTTTGAATAATACATCTTGAGATTTAATTTTAAGCAAATAAACTTCAAGAGTTCAATTCACATGCACGTAAGTTGTATACTTTCTCTGGAAAATAAGTCTATGATTTATGTTTGACACTGTTATGTTTGCTCTTCTGTTAGAAGATATATTGCATTTTGCAAGGAATGCTTAGCAATTTTAATTAGACACAAAATATGATTCGGTAATAAACATCAATATGTTATATAATAATAATTAAAATAACTCCTGCATCATAAAATTCATGTCCTCGTAACCTTCCCGTACATTCTTCATCAATTAAATCTCGTGTTTTTTTTAAATTTATTAATTGCTTTCTGCTTTCTATTTCCTGCGAATATATACGATTGAATTAAATTAGACATTATTGCCTAGGGCCTTGTCGAGAAATCTTGGCGCGGCCCTGTGATGACCCGCGGGCAACTTCGTTACTGGGGCTGCCGAGCCCCCCACATGTACTCGGCAACTACGCCATGCTGCGACTTGTGCGGCTCGAAATGCCTTAATAAATTATTTATAAAGAGAGAGATTTATTTGCGCTAAGTGGTGCACCACAAGAGTCAGAAGCATCTTATTATACCAACACGTGCACAGGGGCCATCTGCAATATATTATACCTACCTGTATATATTTGATGGTTGATTATGATATATCCTGTATAATCTCCTATCTTAAAATAGTGGTGTCACGAAATATCTCGAAAATCTCGCATAAACTGTTGTTGCAAACCTGATTGGCTTCTAAATGACTTGAAATTATAACAAGGAAAACAAAATAATAACGCACATGTTGATTTGCTGGTCTCTTAAAATTTTACAAAAAACTTCAAAATCCTTCAACATTCGTTAAAGTCTCTTAAAATATTCTTAGAAATCTCTTGAAATTCATTAAAATTGGGGAAAATATCTAAAAATTCTTAGAAATCCTCAGAAAATTCCACAAAATCCTTCAAAATTCTACAAAATTTTTTTAAAATCATAAAAATATCTTGAAATTTCATAAAATTATTAGAAATCTCATAAAATACCATGAAAACCTTTACAATTTCACTAATTTTTAAGAAAATTATTTCAAAAACTCTAAAAATTTGAAGATTTCAAAAAAATTACCCAAAACACTTTAAAATCCTTCTAAATCCATACAGTATTTTAAAAGTTAAAAACATTTCCTGAAATTAGTTAAAATTCGTGAAAATCTCTTAAAATTCGTAGAAATATTTGGAAATTCCATAAAATACTACGATAATATTTACTTTAAATAACCTTTATATATCCTTTAAAATTTATTATAATTATTAGAAATGTCATCAAATTTCATGCAATCCTTTAATATTTCACAAAATCTTTTATAAATCATAAAAATTCCTCAAAATCGCATTTAAAAATCGTCAAAATTCCTTACGATACGATAAAATCTCCGAAAATTCCTCGAAATTCTAAAACTCTTTTGCATTTAATGAAAATCATCATGAAAATCTCTAAAAATTCCTAGAAATTTTCGAAATTCTTTAACTTTTAAATCTCTGTAAATCATTAGAAATCTCACCAAATTCCATGAAATTCTTAAAAATTCTACAAAATTAAAAAAAAATTTTTAAATATCTCTCTAAATCTTTTAAAATTACTAGAAATCTCATAAAAATCCATCAAATCCATAAAAATTCTACAATATCTTTTAAAAATCGACTAATTTCTTGAAAGTCCTTAAAAATGTGCCTTTGAAATTATTTTCAATTTTACTAAATGTTTTAAAAATTGTAAAAATCTTTTGAAATCTCCCCATAAAAATCCCTGACAAACTTTAAAAAATTCTTGAAATTTTACGTTAACATCTTCAAATTTCTGCCAATTTCAAAACATTTAGAATCCCTTTTAAAATTGCTAATAATTCTTAAAGGTCTCTTAAAATTGCATAAATTCCTTTAAAATTTCACGAAATATCCTAAAATCCCTTAAAATTCTATGAAATTCTATCTTTTTAAAATCCTAAGAATCACTTAAAAATTGGTCAAATTCCCTTAAAATTTCTCGAGACATCTTAAAATACTTTTCTAAAATAGTGATTTCTCTCTAAAAATGTCTCAAAAATCTCGCATAAATTATAGTTTTAAATGTGATTACGCTTTTAATATGACTTGAAGTTGTAAGAAGAGACACAAAATAATCGCGCGCTTTGCGCGAGTGTTGATTTTCTATAGTAAGACAAAAAACTGAATGAAAAACTTTCGAAGAAGTAAAACATTAGTAGTTATTATTAGTTCATGAGTGAAATCTGTTAAATAACACTCCATCTAGTACGAGCACACCCATCCGAGTAGAACCGAGCAAAAACTGCTTAACTCAGTTTATCGAATGAGAACCGTTAAACCATTCCATATGTCCAACCGGACAAGATAATTCCACATATTATAAAATATAATTTTACCTCTAATAGACTTATAATATTAGTATTGACAAAAAAAAGATTCTCTCGTTGATGCGTGTTAATATTATTGACTACCAGATATTTAACCGGGATTGCCCAAGGTTTTAAGAAATTTCTAGTGAATCTAGTTATATAGTCAGAAAATTTAAAAGATTTTAAGTGATTTTTCAATCAATTTTAACTAATTTGAAGAAATTTTGAAAGGTTTTAAATAATTTTAAAGAAGTTCAAGGGATTTCATAAAATTTTTTAAAAGATTAAGGTTTTTCAAAAGATTTTCTAGAATTTCTATGAATTTAAGTGATTTTTAGGAATTAATAGGGCTTAATTATTTGGCTTTTGAATTATTTGAAGTTGAAAGAAGAAAAACAAACAAATGACGAAAAAAAATTTTAGGAAAACTTTTGAAATACCTCAAAATTCGTTAGGATTTCTTAAAACTTCCAGAAACCTTTTGAAATCATTCAAAATCCACAAAAAGCATTAAAATTATAAATCTCTAGAAATTCAAGGTAAAATTTAAAAAATCTCTAAAAAGTCCTAAAAAAAAACTCTTGGAATTTCTTAACATTTAAAATCTCGTAAAATTCTTAGAAATCTTATCAAATTCCATGAAATCCTAAAGAATTCTACAGAATCTTTTAAAAATTAGAGAAATCAATAAAATTAATTTAATATCCTTTAAAATAAAATTTTCATTCATAAAATATACTTTAAAAGTCATAGAACTCCCTTGACATCTTTTAAAATTTGTGAAAACTTTTTGACATTCTTAGAAAATGATTGAAATTCTTTAAATTATACGATAAAATTTAAAGTCCCTTGACGACTTTAAAATCTATTCAAATTATCATAAATCTCATTAATTTCCATGAAATCTCTAAAATACTATAAAATCTTCTAAAAATCAAAAAATTCCTTAAAATTATTAGAAATATCATCAAACTCCACAAAATCTTTTGAACTCTTAAAATTCCTCGAAATTTCACAAAAACATTAGAAATCGCTTAAAATTTTTTGGAATCTCGAAACTTCATAAGATTTAAATTGATAAGATTTTGAATACTTTTAAAAGGAATTTTAATTGTTATCATAGAATTTTGAAGAATTTAAAAATGTTTCTGGAAATTTTAAGAGATCGAAAAATATTTCTGAGATTTTGAAAAGATTTTATGGAATTTTTAAGGATTTCGTGGAATTTGACAAGATCTTTAATACTTTTAATTGAATTTTAATGATATGAAGGGATTTTAAATGTTGATCGTAGAATTTTAAAGAATTTCAATAAGTTTCTTGAAATTTTAAGAGGTTTTCAAGGAATCTTTTATCTTTTATAACTTTTAAAATATTTTATTTGATTTAAAGGTTTTTAAAACTTGTCAGGGAATTTTATTGAGGGAATTAGAAAATTTTTTATAATTTGTAAAGGGTTTTGTAGAATTTTCAAGGATTTCGAAGGTTTTCGTAAAATTTGAAAAGGTTTCTGGGTCTTTTAAGATATTTTGAAGGATTTCAAATCTTGGTCTAAGGTTTTGAGGAATTTTAAGAGATTTCGAATAATTTTAAGGGCTTTTCAGATATTTTAAAAATTGTATAGAGTTTTCAGGATTTTATGAATTTTAATGATATTGCTAATAATTTTATATAATGGGCTTTAAATGACATACATAGACTTTAAATTTATCGTAGAATTTAAAGAATTTCAAGAAGTTTCTGGGAATTTTAAGAGGATTTCACGAATTTTAAACGATTTAAAGAGATTTTTGCGAAATTTATTTTAGGTTTCAAGATATTTATGATTTTAATGGTTTTAACAAACTTGAACGAATTTTAAGTGATTTCAAACTTTTTCAGAAATTTGAAAAGGTTTCTGGGTCTTTTAAGATATTTCGAAGGATTTTAAATCTTGGTGTGAAGTTTTGATGAATTTTTTTTAGGTTTCTAAAGATTTTAAGTGATTTTAATTCTTAAATTCCAAGATGTTTTTAGGAATTTTCAGAGATTTTACGAGTTTTAACTTAGGTGTCAAGATATTTATAATTTAAATGATTTTTGAGGTTTTTAATTGATTTCAAAAAGTTTATTGATAATAAAAGTACTGGTTACGATAATTCCAAAGTTTGAATTCAGCTTTTTTAAAATTGGAGAAAGGCTAACGTGAACAATATTTGCTTTTTCTGCAAACGGGTGTCGCGTGTTACTTGCACATCATATCGTTAATAAAGAGAGGAGTCTATGCAGTTAGTGGCCAGTCGCAGTTGAAACTTCATGGCATATCGTATTGTGCAAAGAGGCAGACGGATGGACAATTCCATTGTCCGCATTGTGCCAGCAACGTTCGCTCTACATCCGGAGCTGTCCAACACGACGGTAGACTGGTGTCACCAGATAAACTTCAACGTCAATCGACTTGCCGCGGCATTCAGTTTTCAATATATTTCGCCACCTACGCGTAATTCACTGAAATCACGACACAGTGACGTCGGTCCGTAAACGTTACACGAAAACGTCGATGCTTCGATTGAAAAGTCGAGCTCTGAAAAGTTGACTGTCAAATCTACCGATCACGACATGTCAGGTGCCTCTGACACTTTTTCACTCTTGTTTCCAATTATTTTCAGCCGTCTGTTGAATTCATGTCGGTACAATTTTATGTTTTCATGAATTTTCAATTACTGATGGTTATTTGATCAGTCTTGAAGGAATAACATGTCCGGAAGATATAACGAGATTCACCAAACGTCTCATATATCTTTGATGGTGTGCAGGGTATAAATTTAACAGATTATAGATTCCGTTACAAAAGAAGCTGTTGCAGCCGATTAAGTGCAGAGATAGAACTAGCGTGCGGGCATTATGCAGAATGGAACCGCGAGAAGCGTTGCAGTCGTTGAGATAAAACCGATCATAAAAGATGTCAACCCATTCGCAGTACGGAAAATACACCAACCATTTCGCGGCATCTGATTGGCTTAATGGTTCTCGCTATCTTCTCGTAAATACCCCCCGATAAACACGATACGCTAGGTGTCCTCGCTGTGTTTATGCGACACTGAAATTCCTAGTGTAAAGTATTCTTCTTGCGACTTCTAGGTGAGAAAGGGGTCGAGGTTGTGGGCGGGGTTATGATGCAAAGGTTTCTGATTAAAAATGCAACCTTAGATCGAAGGGGCAAGCCATCAACTTAATTGCTCCCTATACCTTTCACGGAAACGACCTTCTTGATAATAAATCGATGTCTGGGTTCACTTCCCTTTTATGATAAAAGTAATGCATAAGAAACATGCATTTCAACATAAATGCTGAAATGATCCTCGGATGTATGAAAAATGTGGGGTAATGAAGGTAAGACTAACATAAGCTGTGATGAATTTACTCTTAAGTATGAGACCATTCAAGTCACTCTGTCTTTAAGTTCTGACAGTTGTGATAAGTTATGTTCCTGAGTCAGGATGACGCATTTGAGTGAGAGCATTCATGCATGTAAATATTGTACAAGGTACAAGAGATTCGGACCACCAGCTACATCGAATCCTCTTCATCATTCTCTCTATCATGAAACGATATTTCAGCCAAAGGCATCTGCAATCTTTATACTTATGTACCTAATTCCATCAATTAGTTCCATCCAATCAGTTTAAAGAACTTCCCTGAAGGCATCTTGGCATTCTTTCTGAGAAACGAATTAAATTGCTTCTAATCAAACGTGTGTCTGATGATAAGTACTACGTGAAACATTAGTTTTGAATGACCCAAGTGACACGATTCCGTCAACTTAATCCGTTCTACTGGCGAATAATTCAAGGGTCCGAAATCAGAATTGGGGTTGTTGGAAGGAAGGAAGTGGGGAAGGAAGAATGGGAAAACCTAAGCTAGCAAAGTGTAACAAACAAACAATCGTTAGCGCTTAAGTTCCCGAGCAAGAGCCGTAGGTGGCAGCCACATCGGATGGGAACTAATGGCCGGCTGTCGTAGGGTGGAGGTCGCCCATCCATCACCCAGCACCGGCCACCTTCGTCATCCTGTTGAGCTTGCCTCTTGCCCCTTATATACAGCGGTCACTAACTTACGGAAATCTATGTTAGTACAAAGATCTACTACCATGAAGAGAAATGTATGATCATTAGAAATATAAGGTGTGGTTCAAAAAATATGAACGTTTGTAAGACACTTATTACTTATCATTTACTGGGAAATCAACTATTACGTATTACAGTATAATTAACAATAAAATCAATTATTTTGTATTCATTCTTAAAACTTCAAGTCATTCAAAGCCCAATCAGATTTAAAACTATAATAATGTATGCGAGATTTTTTAGACATTTTTAGAAAGGAATTTCAAGAGGTTTCTAGAAATTTTTAAGGGAATTTGACAATTTTTAAGTAATTCTTACGAAATTCATAAGAATTTTAGGATTTTAAAAAGATTTCGTAGAATTTTAAGGGATTTTAGAATATTTCGTGAAATTTTAAAGGAATTTATGCAATTTTAAGAGATTTTTAAGAATTCCTAGCGATTTTAAAAAGGATTCTAAATGTTTTGAAATTTGGAGAAATTTTAAGAGATTTCTAAGAATTTAAAAAGATTTCAAAGAATTCCAGCGATTTCTAAGGTTTTTGTAAAATTTTAAGGAATTTCAGAAGGTTTGTAAGAGTTTTATGGGGGTTTAAGGAATTTTAAATGTTAACCTGGAATTTCAAGGAATGTTAAGATATTTTAAAAGATTTATAAGAAATACAAGGGATTTTATGGAATTTTATGAGATTTGTAATAATTTTAAGTGATTTCAAGAGATTTTTGATATTTAAAACAGTTTGAGATAATTTTAAAGGATTTCATGGAATTTGACGATTTTTAAGTGATTCTTAGGAAATAGAAAAGAGTTTTAGGATTTTAAAAAGATTTCGAAGAATTTTAAGGGATTTTAAGAGATTTTTCTGATATTTAAAAGGTTTTATTTGAGAATTTTAAAGGATTTCATTGAATTTGACCAGTTTTCTGATATTTTTAACGAATTCCGTTTTTGGATCAATTTAAACAAATTTTATTTCGGATAAGACAGATTCTGGAGATAGCTTTAGTTAAATAAATGGTTATTTAATAAAATTATTCATATTTCGTGTTTAAGACACATGGAACTCATGTAAGTGTTTAAAGTTCTCCCACTCGATAATTGAAGTTAAGCAACGCCTGGCTTGGTTATACTGGGATGGGTGCCGTCATACGCAATACTGGTCAACCAATTCTCATAATAGGCCAAAACAGGTGATAATCAAAATTTTTTTTGACTTTTACAAGCTTCTTTAAATTCTTTTCTAAAATACCTATAGATCTCGTAATTCTTGAAATAATCATGAAATTTCTTAGAATTCTATAAAATATTTTATAAATCATAAAAATCTTGTGAAATTCTTTTAAATTTCATTTGAGTTCCTTAAAATCACTTTAAAAAAATCAATATTTCTTAAAATTCTTCTAAGTTTCTTAAAATCCTTTAAAATTCCACGAAATCTTCCAAATATCATAAAAATCTAAAACTGTTGAAAATCTCTTGAAATCATCAGAACCCCAGAGAATCTCCATGAATACCTGAAAATTCTTTAGAAACCTTCAAAATCCTTGGAAAGTTTTTAAAATCTATTAAATAAACTATAAAAACTATATAAATCTAATACGAAAAAAATAACATAGTTAGCATAAATGTCAATTTATATTTTTGAGGAATTTTAAGATATTTCAACGAATTTTCAGGGTTTTGGAAGGTTTTGAATGAAATTTTAAGAGATTTCGAACAGTTTCTAGGGTTTTAAGAAATTAAAAAAATTTTCGTGGAATTTCGAGGAATTTTCAGAGATTTTATAGTATCGTAAGGAATTTTGACGATTTTTATGATTTATAAAAGATTTTGTGAAATATTAAAGGATTGCATAGAACATGATGAGATTTATAATAATTATAATAAATTTTCAAATATATATAAAGGATATAAAGGGAATATTATCGTAGAATTTTAATGAATTCCAAAAAATTTCTACGAATTTCAAGATATTTTCATGAATTTTAACGAATTTCAGGAGATGTTTTTAACTTTTAAAATACTGTATGGATTTAGAAGGATTTTAATGTTTGTTGGGGAATTTTATTGAGGGATTTTAAACGATTTTTATGACAAGAGGTATTTTTGATTTGTAAAAGATTTTTTGGGTTTTTAAGGATTTCATGAAATCTTAAGAGATTTTAAGGCATTTAAAAAGAATTTAAGACTTTTTGATAAGTTTTATTCAAAAGTTGTGAAATCTTTAATGTTTTCATGGTAGTTTATGATATTTCTAATAATTTTAAGGAATTTCAAGATATTTTTTGATTTTTAAACAATTTTGTAGAATTTTTAAGGATTTCGTGGAATTTTTTGAGGATTTCTAAGAATTTTTAGAGATTTTCACCAATTTTAACGAATTTCAAGAGGTTTCTATGAATATTTTAAGAGGTTTTAACGAATTTTGAACAATTTTGAAGTTTTTTGTAAAATTTTTGGAGACCATCAAATCAACATGTGCGTTAATATTTTGTTTTCCTTGTTACAATTTCAATTCATTTAGAAGCCAATCAGATTTGCAACAGAGATTTTCGAGACATTTCGTGACACCACTTTTTTCAGATGTAGAAGGATTTGATTCAGGAAAATATAATAGACTGTTGATGGACCACATTAAACTTATGATATTACAGGAACACATACTTTTTAAAGATCAATATCTAACTACTTCAAGAAACTAACATACTTCAAGATAATTAAAGCTCTCTGATTCTGATTCCTGATAAGATTCCAGTAAACTAGTCTGAATAGGATTCAATTATTTTCTTCTAGAAGGGAGCTTTCAATTGGCAAATGATTTATGAAATGCAATCCATACTAATCTGTTATCGTCTCTAGAGTGTTCATAAACCTTCATCAGTAAATTCTATTAGCCCGCAGGTGCGAACATTTCTCAAACTTTATTACACCTTGGTGAAATCTTTCCAGTAAATAAATAATAAAATTCGAATGCAGCATTAACGGATCCTGAATGATGTAATTGAAGAGAAACCGTAAAAGCTTCGCAGCACCTGCTTCGATATCGGACTGTAAGAACATTATTTGTAGCAGGGAATAGAAAGGATACAGGGTGATGCGATTTATGCCAGCTTTTAGCTACAGCTTCTCCCAGCAGACTCGTAATTGTCCAGTAAACTGGCGCATTTCAAGACTTTGCTCCAGGCCCAACAAATGCTCAAGGATATTTCGATGAGACATGAGACGAGGAAATTATAAAGAATATAAAGTGACAATCTAATAACAACACTTTTATTAAACCTTCTTTGTGTTAAATCTCTTTCGGCAATAATTCCACAAAAATCAAGTCGTCAAAGTGATTGACGAGGTCCTATTAGTCTTTTTTTTCCCTTCGAAAATTGGAGAAATGGCAATTCTTTATAACCATTTCTTTGATATATTTTTTGCGTATGTTCGTGTAAATCCTGTCATCATCTTGACAAGGCGCTCTTCCTATAATAAAGTGAACATATTTTTTGTGGTCGGTCGAGCAAACGAATCTGTACTTCTTTTTAGATTCGCTCTCTCCACCACATCCGGAACATGAAGGCAACGGCAAGGGAAAGAAAATATCGCAGAGGGTAAAAGACAAGGGTTGGGGGTTGGTCTCGGGGCTAGCAGGGATTTATAGTCAAAGTCCGCGTGCAATCGCTTGGCCCATATATCACGGTTGCTCCCCCTTTACTCTCGTGAGGCTAAGAAGTTCGCCAAGCTCTAGGTATATAGGGTCGAGGGTGAAAGGCGTCGTTCGCTCAGTTCGCTCACTCACTATTCTCCACCATGGACTCCTTTTCGTGCTTGTTTCTGAAGGGCGTTTGTCCCAACTATCTGTCTATCCGTCTACTAGGACAGATCGTTACACCCTTCACATTCACCCTTCGCTTCTCTTCCATCTTCCATCTTCCATCTCCCAACGATCTCGGTTTGTTCGTCCTGCTTCAATTTGCGAGGTGACACCTTTCCCCTTCCTCGTTGGAGAACCCCTAAGAGGATAAATTGGTTCAAGGTGCATGGAGTGACAAATGTCAAAGTTTATCGAAAGGGAAACAATCTAACGATATAAAATATGCTGATTGGCGTGTCAATTTTAGTCTCCGAGTTTCTGACTGAACAATTTCATTCATTCCAACACCCTTCACTTTAAAATGAGGTGTCATGAAAAAAGAAAAATCCCAGTGAAAGTGCTAAAATGAACACGGGAAAAGCTTTTATGGATGTGACAACCAAAGAAATAGTAAAATATGGTATAACTAATAATTTACGGTTGCCACAACTACGTTTATTGTTATTTTTATATTTATTATCCCACAGGGTAGTAAAGAATAATTTTCTGAATAGATAAAATCACTAAAGTTATTTTGCATTGCTAGAAGAGAGACGATGTATATATCTTATTAATCGATCTGAAGAGACGAGATAATCTATGGATTTCTATTTTAGAAAGTTAAACTTCGGTTCGTTACATCTTGAAGGACTTAAAACTCAGAAAAGTCCTTTTCGAGAATATAAACCTGTCGCCCGTAAACTAAGAGGGATTCTAGAGGAAGCCGTAAAGAAACTGTCAGTCGACACTGTCACAGTTGTTGCATTTAGTCTGCCAAGATATTCCCATTGGCGTAGCTTAAGGACATTTTTTCTGAACATCTCTCTTCTTTTGGTACACAGAAACTTGAAATAAAACCAATTGGAAGAAATATATAATTTATCTCTATTAAAACTTAAGTGTCATAAAAACATCATAAAACTTAATAAATCTTCTTTCTGGAGAACATTTATTAAGATTTATTTATAATGAAAATAAAGATTACGTAACCTATTTCCAGAACTTCTCCACTTGAGAAAAAATTGGACATCTCTGAAACCACACGTAGTAAAACTATCTATTAATTCACCCTAGGCAATAAATCTTTCGAATCCGAGAAACGGACAAAATTTTCAGTAATTTTTTTCGAGCTTAGCATCTTTTTGCTGATCGATGTCAACAGCTGTGCTGTAATCGTTTCATCTAGCGACCCTTTAATCTCACAGGCAGCTGAACTACCTATTTTATGATCTTGGTGGCTGACAGGTTTACATCGCGACTATTTGTTAAGCAAACAGTTGTATCTTTTAATTAAGAGACTGTCGTGACCCGCAGGCGCGATAAAGTCGATTTACAGAACTTCTTAAATCCGTGTCGAAAAATATTATCGTCACGTGTTTCCCCCTAGGTCGTTATTTAGTCCCACAGCGAGAAGAGCGTAAAAGCACCCATAAAATACTGCCTTGAATACACAAGTTATTTGTTTATACTCGTTTAAGTGAATACCAGAGTGGAGAGATACAATTTTAATATCTCTTCTCTTAAATGTAAGGATGAGTTCTATTTTTTGAAATTTGATGATTAATTAAACGTTGAGTTTTTTTTAAATATTGATACCTACTTTTATCCATTAGTGGCTCCCTTTAAGAATTCGAGTTGCCCGGGATTTTAGGGAGAGTTTTTAAGAGATTTACAGCAGATTGAAAGGGTTGTATGGGATTTTACTTTTATTTTATTACATGAAAGGAATTTAAAACAAATCAACCTTTTTCTTATTTTCTGGAAGGGAAATTCTGTCAAAATTCCCTATTCCAGAAGTTCACGTAGCGCTGTCGATGGTGACATCAATCATACTGGATTTAATTTCAAATATTGCTTTTCGACAAAGAGCCATCATCATAAGACAATCATTATTTCACTCAATTTTTGTCCCACTCGATTCGGATGGATTAATGATTTTGCGCTCAATTTATAGTGCAGCTGAGCGAATCGAGTGGGGGTTGAAGGAAAGTCGTTCATCACTAGGAAGTCGTTTTTCAATCAGGGTGCACGTCTACCCTTCGTTTCAGGGACGAAGTAGCAACTGGTGGCGGTACACTTACTATACTATATATACTGTATATGGGGGTGCACACTAACATGAATTCAGGCAGCTACATCTATGCGTAGGAGGTACAATCACGTTCACAGACCTGTCCACCCTCGTCCCACCTTCCAGCGAGCCAGCAGCGCCAGCCCTGCCAGAATTAATTATCACGTTTCACCCTAACAACGCACGCCCGTTCACTAATTTAGAAAACATGAGGAGCGATTTATAGGCGGCGGCCTGTCAACCTTCCTACTTCGTGGGAAAGCTGGAAATCGGCTGCCACCAAAAGCGCGTACATCACCATGTTACAAAGGCTTTTAGCCACTCTGTCCTCATGCATGAAAAATCAGGAAAAAGAGGTCTCCTATTTTTACCTAATTTCCTCTTGGGAGATTTGACACTTTATAGATTTTGTAGAAAATTAATATGTAATAATAAAGTAGAATAAGTAGATGCATTTATTTATTTTGTTTAGGCGCATGAATTTATCATTCGTCATAATTCCCATTTGACCGAATTTCATATTATGGAATCATTAATTGCTCTAATATGAATACACCCGAATTACTTAGAGATCCTCAAGACAGAGTTGAGACAACTTCCCCCCCCCCCCACACTGAACTTTTATATAACCGGAATCGGAAGTTACTACACTGAGTTATTGTATACTGTAGAAATATTTAAAATTTCCCGCGTCACCAGCGATTATCGATATACGACGCATCTGTATTTGACCAATTATCGCGGCGTATTTTAGAACTTCCAATTCTGGTTATATAGCATGAAGTAGTATAAGGAGACATATCAAAGACATTGAAAATGTCTGACGGTTTTGGAATATTTCGTGCAGACGTCAAGTAGAATAATTGAACTTAAGGTACCTCAGCGCCTCTGTGGCTGCACTATGTATTAAAAATAGAAGTTTATTTGAATTGTGACAGACAGTGAGGCTAGGAGTCTTTTACTGTTTCTACTGTTTTCAAGGAGTCATGAAATAACTTTAAGTTAAATTATTTAACTTCGGAACTGCACGAATTATTCCGAAAACCTACGATTAATCCAAATCGGGTTCCCAACCTTAGATATGTCTCCTTATACTACTTCATGTTATATAGTACCAATCAAAATCGGAGTAAAGTTGTCTTGACTGTGTCTTGAGGATCTCTAGAATTATTGTTCTATCTACCGTTGCTCCGAATTCACATAAACCCTAGTTTCTATATACTCGAATTTTCATTTGACCTTATTAATTGTCTGAATTACTATTTAACCTAATATCCGTTTTCTTCACTTTACATTTGTCCTAACTTCAATTTTCCTAATTTCCATTAGCCAGAATTTTAAAAAGCGAGAACTTCCGTGGAAACAGAAATACCATTATTTTAACATGAGTTTCCGATCTTAGAATCTACACCTAATTAGTCGGTAAGTAGGTCTCGATACATACCTTTTAATACTTATTTTTCACCAGTGAAATGCGCGGGTTATTCAAATTCCGTTGCTAATATTTGACAATACACTCGAGCCTTTCAAATGTGAAGAAATTTTTGCCAGATGTTCTCCTAAATCTCAAGAAATTCTTTATCTCTATACTCACATCAATTGTGCATGCGTATTGCGTATAATATAATATTTTTTAGCATTTTAAATTACGCGCGAATAGCAACCAATCAGATACCAAACGTAACCCGTGCGCAGAGGTTATCAAGTGTGATTTAAGGAAGAGGCACTTGACATTTGAGAGAACTTGAGATTTGGGAAGTTGACATTTGAGAGACTCGAGTGTATTTAATAATTTTTAAAAAGAATAGAAGAATCGATACATAGACTGCGCATGCGTTGCGTTCGGCATATGATTGGTTGCTATTGGCGCGCAGTTGAAAATGCTAACAAATATTATCTTTTTTTGTATTAAATAATGACATTTTTTATGAAAATTAATACATATTAGTCTAATAAAAATTTCTATAAGTTAAAATAATATTATTTATAATAAAGAATAGAAATATTATTCGAAATATTCGATTCTGAAAATAAACAATGTCAAAATCGATTTTGTCGCCCGCAACAATGTCTATTTTTTTTTTCCTCAAGCCAAACCTTTCAAATAATTTATTTTCAAACCTTTTAAAATAACATTTATTATTCCACATTGAAAATACCCATTGTATTTCAAAGTGAAAATAACAGCCATTTCTTCTTGGAAGAAGATACGCGGTCAGCTATTACCGATTTTTCCAGTTTTACCGGTTTTGCCAGAAAAATTCAGTTATCACTGGATATTCAACGGCTCTACGAGACTTTCCTCGCGCTGGGAGACCGGTGATCGGGAGGGGCGCGATTCTGATTGGTTCGAGCTGCACGGCCACGACCAATCACGTTGCGTGTCCCCACCATCGACCCCCCAGCCAGCGATAAGTACAGTACTCTCGTGCCAGAATAATTCAGTAATACCTCAGTAATACCACAGTTACAGTCTGACTACCAGTTCAGCCTCGGCGTTAAAACAGTCTTCAATAAGGAATCTAAAGTAGAGTTTGGTTTTCATTTTATTGGGTGCTGTCAGCATTAGATACCAGGTCTTAGACTCTTTGTATCTAACGCCCAAGTCCTGTCTTCTCTTCTCTTCTCATTAATCCCTATTTCAAGTGATTGTTCTCAAAAAGGGACCGTTAACAAAAATATTGTGTTCCGATTTTTGAATCCCTGCTTTTTAACCTTTGTGTTCTGGAACCCTTAACGGTGTTAAGACCTCAATTAAATCACGATATTTAGAAGTCGGCGACCCTTGTTACAAAGGTGTTACGATTTTCAGCGAACCTTTTTCAAGTAAAATTGTGTCCTCTTGCCTCCCTTTTCCCCAAAGCACAAAAGTCGACTACAATTCTTTAAGAAAAGAATCGAACCATTTCATAGAATCGAGGAGAATCGCTCATCACTATTATCAATAGGATTTGAGTAACTCGCGCGTTTCACTGGTGAATTTGGAAAAAAAATTGCACTGGTCATTTGGAAGCCTTCCACTCGATCTTCCAGGAAAAGGCCACGTAATGTTCACGTCTAAGAGAAACGCTTCATCGGCCGCACATACTTGCGGTATCAATGGACTTCCTTCATATAATTCTGAAGGGTGAGGAAGATTAAAAGAACGGTCGAATAGTCTTTTCCCGAAATTACTATGTCTAAAGACACCACCATCAAGGTGCAGTCCTAGGTCTGTTTATCTTTTTCACTCTCATTATTTTCTGCTTTACGCCGACGTTTTTTACCGAAATGGGACTGTCTACCTTTGGCGCTAACGTCAAGCATTCTGTACCTATATTTTGCGTCACCAACAGCCAGCAAGTTCAGGCTGTACTGGTATTTGTAATTAAAGTTTGCAGAACCACTGTGTGCCTCAGCCTGCAAAAAATCATTTTGTGTTAATTATTCAAATTGTAATTGTACAAAGTTAGAAAACTATTCAACAAATTGCCTTCATCATATGTATCCTTTTATTTCACGTACAAAGTAATTCAAAAAAATACAAATTGTAAAGACATTACTTCGATTACTACGTGTTTTCCGTCCATTGCCCCCCAGCAATGAAGAAATTACCATTCCTTTGGACAATCTGGCGCTTTCAGTACTAGTGGTTGAAGCGTTTCCCAAATAATTTTTAATACTTATGACACAAATTTTTGGATTGTGCTCACTCCAATACGGAACTGCCCTTGCAGTAAGATAAAGCTTTCATCGGTTGCCAAATACCTAAAAACATGTAAAAAGTGCAATTACATAATTTAAATGCATATGAAAGAAAGAAGCAAATATTTTCAAGTACAAAACCTTGTAATAACAGATTACATTTTTTATGTATAGTTTAAAATAAAAATGATTACCTTTCCCAACTTTTCTAAACTTTTTAAGTCTTGGAATCTTTTTGAAAAATTAAAAATGGTTTTCAGCTTATAGATATACAATCATTATATAAATATTAAATATTGATTATAATAGGGTTATCGATATTAATAACATTGTAACCAAATACGATACCAGCAAAATTACAATTTTACAATGTAAGGTTTTAGTTTATAATATGGTACAATCCTTTTTTGGTTCAGTTCTCAATAAATTGTCGGATATATCTCGGATTTTGCACTTTGACTCTAATACTTTTTGGCAATAATTGTTAATAAAGAAAGAAACAATATTGCAATCCTTTCTTGTTCAATTCTTCTCGGCTAGGGCGTATCAAAAAAAAAATTGTTTGCGCGAAGTTCTAATAGCAATGAAAACTGTTTTGTATGTGGGTTGTTTCACCGTAAGTCAAGGAATCAAATGAATAAATGAGAGATATGTTATAACACATTTATTTAATTAACACTGACTATTTAATTTTAAGGAACTATTGTGAAGTTAACAAAGATTGACGCTCTTTAGATGAGAGCGAGAACATAGCCTAAGATGCGACCGCTTAGATGTGCTCTTCTTAGAGGTTACAAGATATCTGATTTTCTTGAGGTAGGTAATGGGATGCGAAATTGTCAAGTCTAAATAATATGAAGTGGAGAGGGAAAACAAGTACTCAAGTGGAGGTAGTTGGCCACTCCTGCCCTTGACGTCACACATTTTTGGTTTTTCCTGAAACATTATTGTTGTAAAACCATTCAATCTAATGGGCAGGATCAGAATTAAGATAACATAAAGGAGGCGTTCATCCTAAGCTGTACTGCAATAAAATATTAATTATGTTAAGCTGTGACCGCTATAAACTTAATGATTTTAATATGTGACCGTTATAAACTGAAGATGGTCAGATTCCTAATCTCAATTATGGTTACAATAAAATGGCAGATGTGACGCTTCTGAGAAAAAACTAAAAACATCTTTTTCATTTACATTGAAATAATTGTCACGTCGTAACAAAAGCCTTCTGTGGGGAGTTAAAAATACTCCTCTAAAGTTTCATTAAAAAAAAAATTAAAAAAAATTAAACACTATTTGACCATACATAATGTGGTCAAATAGTCCTAAAACTTACCGTAAATCAACGAAAATATCGAAAAAGTCGAATTTTTTCGATGTTTTGAAAATTCAAAGTCAATAAGGGCTGGGGGGGGGGGTAAAAATATTTTAATGGAATTTCTGTTATGCAGGTATAAATCTAAATACTTTAAAAAATTTTAATGATAATTGAAATCTTCAAAAAAAATTTTTCGCTCTTCCAATTTAAAGAAGTGTTTCGTTTGTTTTATTTTTTTTTATGAAACTCTAGGGGAGTGTTTTTGACTCCCCAAAGAAGGTTTTCATTGCAACTGAAATTGCAGTTTAAAAAATTTGCAAAGTTTCGCAGTTTTCAATACTTAAAAAGAAATCTCTAGAATTTGCATAACCCATGTATAATTTACTTACATCAGAAGAGTCCCAAAGGCCACAGATTGCAGAATAAGAAATTAATTTTTTAGTAGTAGGAGAACTAGTATAAAATAAAACCTGATTCGATTTCCTGACATTCGCTTCTATTTCTTTGGCAAGAGTATTTCCATTTAAAAACGTATAATGAAGACAGTAAGTGTTTTAAAAATTTTGAATTATTCAATTAAGAGTTCCGAAAAGTGTTATTTCAAAGAAATTGATAGAGAATTAAAATCCCAATGAGTTTTTTGAAAGAAATTAAGAAAATTTTATATCTTTCGTCAGATATTTTCAAAGAATGTTTTATAAATATTAACAATATTTTCCAAATGTTTTTGACACTCCGTGCACGAAATGTTTGAAAATACACTCGTCTCTCCCAATATTAACAAATTCTACAACAGAGACCCTCCCAATATTAACCAAATTCCTTCTCTCAATAGTCATATCAAATCCGCATGCTTCGCAACAATTGCGCATGCGTATAATATAATATTTTTCAGAATTTTAAACTGCGCGCGAATAACAACCAATCAAATGCCAGAGCGCAACGCATGCACATTGGTATCAAGTGCTTAATGGAAGAGATACTTTCCTGGTTACTATTGAGAGAGGAATAGGTTAATACTGGGAGATTCTTATTATTGGGGAGGTTAAGATTGGGACAGTGGAGTGCAATAAGAACCCTGTTTATAATATTTTTAAATTTTAATTTTAGATCCTTGTCTTGGTGGGCATCTTAGTTCTGATAAATGCAGAAATTCAAAAGCCTGCTCTAGAAATTGTACCACCAAAAATGTCGGCAGCAAATTCTGAAGGAGGTAACAGGGAGAGTGTTAATAATCAGTATCAAACCGATCCTCATACTCAGTCACAATATCCTCAAAGAAAATTTGAATTTCATTTATAAGTCTTTACAAAATATCAGTTCATTCTAATTTTAACGATAAAATGTATTCATCCGTTCAGTGAAAGTGGAAACCGTAAAGAAAAAAGAAATCAAATTATATATATAATTTTATATAAAAATATTATATTATTTTATATTATATTATATATTGACAATTATTTTAATAAAAGATACTGAAAATTAATGTTCTAAGTTTAGTTCATTTATTCAATTCCTTAATCATGTAAATTTGTTTTTTTTTATCTTTCATTATGAAAGAATTTTACGATATCTGCGTTTAGTTTCAAAGGTTAAATGTTTAATTTAAGATAGTTTTTTACTGTCACTCTTTGAATTATTTACACATATTTAAAAAGCAATTAATGAATGATATTTACACCTTATCTCTATTCTCGAGTTGTAAATTTAGAGATTTGGCAGTTGAGAAAGCTATAAATATGGAAAATATAAGAATCGTTATCCGAATTGCAACAAAAGTGAAACTTCTCCTTTTGGAAATCAGAAAAAAAAATAATGCATCCAAAATGTTTTTCAATATAGAATGTTACAATATGTTAAGCGAAAATCTGATTATTTACTTAATCGAAGCTTAGAAAATAAGGAATAGAATAAGATTACATAGATATAAACCGATTAGATTTCAAAAATATGGATTTGGGATGAAACCCCCGATTTGGGCCTGGCCAGAGTTGCAATAATTGCAATAATAATTGATTGTACGTCATCCCATCTAAAAAAATTATTTTACTATACATATATCTCAAAAATATTGAACACATATATTTTATCGAAAAGTTGAGTCCTCGTTAATAAGTCGATACAGAAATAAGTTTGTTTAAATTAAACAACAAATTTTTTGAATTTATATAATTGAACGAAATAAATTTCTTACTTCAATTAACAAAACATTTATTTAATTTTGATAAACCATAGGTAGATTTTAATATAGTATAGGTTGATTTAATATTTTTCTTTTTTTTTTTTTTTGTAAAAAATTACTCCCTTATTTTTTTGCAACTGTCAAACAAGAAACTTATTTAATTTAAGCCAAACATTTATTTCCATTAAACAAAATTTATTGAATTGAAATAAATAAAAAGGAATACGGAATTTATTTGGATCAAAAAAACATATGATTGAGCCCACATCAAAGTGATATATGCTGTTTTGTATCGAGGCGCGAATTAGCCACGATTACCGTAACTGGAAATCAACTAGTAAATTACCATGCGAGGATATGCCGTCTCTTTTCCCATAAAAGCCCCCATGATGCATGAATGCAGAAAAACTCGTTTTTTATGCGCTCTGCTGCAACACTCGGGACACATGAGTGCACTTGCACATGCTAACAAAACATGTAGAATGTTTTTTTTTTTCATCTCACGGTGTCAAAGTAATAATGCGGTGTAATAAATATTGAAATAATCTTAAAGAACTTTGTTAATATAGTATAAAATAGGGTTCTGACGAGGCCCTAGTCGGCATTTCTATTTTCGATAAAAATATTTTAATATTATTGGACAATTATGGGGCAATGATACAGTAGTAATATCTCATTAATAGCAATTTGTTAATATTATTGGGACAGGCGATCATTAAAGAGTTTTTCACATTGAATCCAAACATCGATTAAAAATAAGGCAATCCCAACATTTTCCGCAATTGATTATTTATGCAAAAATAAAAGATGGTTACAGTTATATATTCTAAAATTTAATCATTTGTATATTGTTGACAAATATGGAAAAATATATTTCTAGGAATTTTAAACAGGTTTTCATGAAAATTGTTATTAAACCGCGAAATAAACTACATTTTATGATTATATTATTTTTATATCATTTTTAATAACAAGAGATATTTAATGGGATTTTAAAAAATTACAAGACTTTTTAGTAATTTCTGTGAATTTCGAGAGGTTTGCAAATTTTAAAGAATACTAAAACATTTTTTATTGCCAAATTACTTCAAAATTTTGAAACTTTTTTGAATGTTTTGAAATTCTATAAAATCGCTTGAAATCTTCAAAAATCCTTTGGCATGTTTTAATAACTCGGAAATTTCTTGAATTTTTCCATAATATTTTCAAATTCTTTGATATTCTCTCATTTCATTAAAAATCCCTTACAATATTTACAAATATTTTTCAATAATTGAAAGTGTAGAAAGTATTCTGATTTTCTTTCGGAATTCCTTAAAAACTTTTTTAAATCACTTAAAATCTCTTGAAATCCTTTTAAACCTTCTATAAAACCCCTTAAAATCTCTTAAAATCCTTTAAGAATTATGATATGTCTGAAATTTTATAAAATCTCTTGAAATATCTTTTAATTTAAATGATTTAAAATCTTTTCTTATCTTTGATTCTTGAAAATCCTTAAATTCTTGGAATCTCTTTTACAATCCTTTAAAATTTTTCAATATCACTTAAAATTCGTTGAAAAAAAGTAACAAAATGTGTACATTAATTTTAAATCTTGGAACTCCCATGAATTCTTTAAATATTCTTTAAAATAACTTGAAATCTATTTATACACTGAAAAAAAGGTTTTGTTCGGACAAAAAAATATTTTTGTTGGTATTTGTGCAACAAAATTTTTTTGTTGGCTCAACCAAATTATTGTTGGGTCAAGAAAACGTTTTGTTAAACCAACAAATCGTTTTGTTAAACTAACAAAAATTTATTTCAGCCAACAAAACATATTTTGTGGCACAAAATATTTTTTTGAATGTATCGCTTTAAATTCTCCTGAAATTCTTTAGGAAATCTTGATATCTTTGAAATCATGGAAAATATCACTTGAAATCACTTAAAATGCACTAAAATCTTGTTAAGTCAATTACTAATATCTTATAATTTTTTAAATCATGTGAAAGCTCTGAAAATTCCTTACATTGTTTGGAAATCCTTTTAGATTCCCTAGAATCACTTAAAGTTTTTGGAAATCTTTTTAAAATTCTTACATATCATTTAAAGTCCCTTCAAATACTTAAACAAACTTTTAATACCTACTCTAAAATATTGAAACTCTCGTGAACTATTATGAAATTCTTAAAAAATTTCTTAAATTCACTTATATTGTTTCTATATAACTTATAGCTCTTTTTTATAATAGGACGTTTTTTTCAGAAAATTAAATAGTTTAGTAATCAAATATTGTGAATAATAATTCCGCAGAATATTTTTTTAAATCCTGATGGGGTATTGACCAGTTTTTCCCAAGTGGGGTATTAACTAGGACATTTTTTGGGTAAACTGACTAGTTCCTAGCCAGTTTTCCTTAATATAGGGCAATATTCTACCAAAGCGCTACAAGCCTTGTGCGGGTCTTGCCAGTTAATTTGGTAAGGGCCACATCAGAGGTAGAAAAAACTGATTTAATTGCAACAATTGAAAATAGGTGAAAGGTTGATAGATTTTTAAAATAGGTGTTTAAAAAGATGAACAAAGTCAAAATAGGCGAAAAAGGGTGAACAGGTGATGTCTGACATGGATTCCAGTCATATACTCATATACTTCACTCGATTTAGACATCATCTTCACTATAAATGCCTTTCTCAATTTTTTTTTGTCTCATGACGAATTGGTCATGAAAAGATCGTGACAGTATGTCTGCTTCCTTTGCAATCTTTTGAGAATTGTCTTTTATGCATTCCAGTTGATTTTACTAGATATAGTGCCAGAACTGACAGAATGATAGACACAGTGGCGGACAGCAAGTGTTCTGTAATCTAATGAACCCTTTTCAGCGGCTGACAACGCGTGCCTAATCGCTGACAGCCGGAGACGGCTGAACTCCGCCCCATTGCATTGGCTCCGTCTAGAGTTCTGGGCCGAGAGTGCAAGTAGTATCTTAACTGCACATGATATTTGATAAGTCCTTTCGTTCCACGTTTTCCACTCGAAACATCTTCTTTTTCATTTGCCGTGGTATTTACGACCTTATCCATTCGGATAGGAAAAATTCTATAGGTATTCTTTTGAATCTAATATTTATCTCTCTGATTCTAATTTCGGAATTGGTAACCATCCGAACCAGTTTCATTCCGCTCTAATCCAAAGTCGCATTTCAATCCGAAAGTGTCGCCTCTGGAGAACAAGACAAGCTTCCAAATGTCATTCGTGAATTAATTTGTAAAATAAATCTGTGAGCCAATTCCTATTCCTATGTTAAAAAAAGAGATCTTACAAATATATCGAACACATTGTTGTCGAAAACCTGATTGGTTCCTTTCGAAATTGCGCAATTTTTGTGAATGTATCGAATTTGAAAACTATCTGTAGACTATTTTCGTTGTCAAAATGATTACTCATAAAATGGTTATATAAAGACAGAAAATAATTTAAAGTGATAAAAATAATTACACTGTAAAAACTAGTATCTTAAATGGAACCACTTTTGGGTTCCAATAGATATGCAACAAACCAGAACTCCTACGGTGTGAAATTCACTCTTTTTCGAAAATGGATCCAAAGGAACCAAATTTTGTCGTCCAAAATAACCACATTACTTGACAGATGCAGTGTTCTCAAAGTTGGCTCCCTGCGCGCGCAGCGTGTGTTAGAGAAATTCTGCCATTGGCTGTAATGTGGCGCGCGATTCAAAATCGAATTGATTTAATTCGATCTTGAATCGCGCGCAAATTACGGCCAATGGCAGAATTTCTTTAACACACGCTGCGCGCGCAGGGAGCCAACTTGGAGAACACTGAACAGATGAGCAAAAACAAAATCAAGTAAAAGAGCCTTTACAGATAACTTCATGTCATCAAAGGAACCACTTTTAGTAGTTCTTTACTTCTGATTACCACCCCGATTTTGACAGATTCTAAAGGAACCACATTTTCAACGGAGCTGCAACAGAGTGGAACCTCTAGTTTTTTCTGTGTATTTTTATGAGAAAATTAAATTATTACTGAAGCATTGGGTTTTTAGAAATTTCAAGGGATTTCATAAGACTTCATGTGATTTTAAGTAATTTTATGGGATTTGATGGCATTTTGGGAGATTTTTAGTAATTTTAAGCGACATTAAGATATTTTATGAAATATTAATTGATTTTGCGAAGTTTAAAAGAATTTCATAAGATTTCAAAGAATTTTTAGTAATTTTAAGGGTTATAACGATAGGTTGTGGAATTTTAAGGACTTTTATGGAACATTAAGGATATCAAGGAATACCAAGCATTGTTACGAAATTTAAAGGAATTTCACCAGATTTTTAAGGATTTTACGAGATTTCAGTGAATTGTCAGGAATGTTAAGAGATTTCATGTCATTTCATTGGATTTTTAATAATTTTCACGATTTTTTTTATTTTTATGGGATATTGAGTAACTTTAAGGACTTTTAAGGAATTCCAGGGATTTTACAAAATTTCAGAAATTTTAAGAGATTTTATTAGTTTTCATGTGATTTTAAGTAATTTTATGTGATTTGATGGTATTTTGGGAGATTCTTAGTAATATTAAGCGACTTTAAGATATTTTATGAGATATTAAGTCATTTTAAGGACATTTATTTTCAGAAATTTTTAAGGATTTGGTGAGATTATTTTGAAATTTCAAGAATTTTATAGAATTTAAATAAAGTTCACGGAATTTTAAGTAATTTTAAGGAATATTATGTAACATTAAGGAATATCAAGCATTTTTACGAAATTTAAAGGAATTTCACCAGATTTTTGAAATATGTTAAAGGAATTTTAAGATATTGCATGGAGGATTAAGTAATTTTAAGGAATTTTAAGGGATTTCATGACATTTCATGGGATTTTTAATAATCATAAGGGATTTTACGATATTTTATAGGATATTTCGTAATTTTAAGGACTTTTAAGAAATTTCAGTTGATTTTCAGAGATTTTAAGAGATTTAATCAGATTTAATGGATCTTTGAGTACTTTTAAGGATTATCAATTGAATTTACGTAAAAATTATAGGAATGTCACGAAATTTTGAAGAATAATAAAGGAATTTTAAGGAATTTTATGAATCTTATGGAGATTTCTGAAATTAGATAAAGAATTACAAAATTTTATATTTCAAGAATTAAAAATCCTAAATTATTTTTTCTATTAGCAAAGGGTGAGCAAAAACGAGAAATTAATCGGATCATAATTGCTAGTGTTCATTAAATAAGCAAGATAGAGTTGTTGATAGAGTTGTCAATATGTCGTATAGCAAAAAGATAATGGAAGAAATTAAAAATTTACAATTTAAGGAAGGTATATAAAATTATGATAATAGTAGTAAGAAACTCTTATCATTATTAAAATTGACGTGCTGTGAAAGTAATGTTTACGTGTATATGTAATTATATGACAGCATTTCATGATTGGTATGGTTTACTATCAATTTCTCGAGAAGTGTCGGAGCAATTCGTTTTTCTGACAGGTGGCTATTAAGCTCATGCATTGCAGTACTTATATATATATATAAAACTGTTCTTTACACGTGATTCGTATATAAAACGACGCCATGGATATTGGCTATACACTCATATAAGTTTGATAACAGACTTCACATCGATCACTTCTCCAAGTTGAAAGGGCAAAATCTATGCAGAAATCGACTGCTGTGTAATTATAATTTTCAATGCCAGAATAGAAATATTACGTTCGGCTTGAATAATTCTTCATAAAATATTCAGTCCTGTGTGAAGAAGAAGGTGGATTGTTCATTTTAAATGCAGGGGCATGATACTATTTTTATTAACTCTTTGGAAAAAAATATAGAAAATACAACAAAATAAAAGTCCATATTTTCTTGAGAACAATTTATAAATAGATAAAAAAAGAAAAAAACAGTTTAACATAAGTTGATGTCAAGTAGGAATCGAGTCGCCTTATGTCGAGCAATACTGCAATATTCCGACAACTTCAATCGATATGTGAGAGCAAAGCCGGATAATCTGCTTTGATGAATTCTTTATGTCCTATACTATACCCAAGAAGCTCTAAGAAAATTGTCAGGACTTCCATTTCAACTCAAAGCGTGCTTAGCAGTAGTTTTTATGATATATGTTTAACAAAATTGTCAACTCACTAAAACAAATAATTTAAAAAATAGGCCATGACCCGAGAATACATTTTACGATCCACTTTATTTTATTTGAAAATTACTGATGAAATTCTTTCATGCATATAGATTTCTGAAATGTTCGTATATTATGTAAGCTTTCTATTCCGAGAGGGTCTAAAAAGACAGATATAAAACAGGAAGATATTAATTTCTTGGCTTTATTAATAACTTTGACATAATGTATCTCTTTACTGAAAGAATTTATAGGGAAATAAATTTTAATTTATTAAAAATTAATGCTGTTTCCTGAGTCTAATTGCAGACTACGGTAGACAGTAATTTGGTAAGAGTAAGTAAAATACCTATAAACAATTTCTGCGTTATACACTTGCTTGTCATTAATTGCATCCACGGAAAGGTATTTATCATTTTGAAAGGCACTTTACGATCGCCTTTATTACACTAAAGAACATTGTTGCTGTAATATATTGACTTGAGTGATAATAATTTCCGTCCTTGGTTTAAGAACGAGAGTAATCCAAGTAGCACCAACGTCTCATAAACTATAAAATTAAAAACATTAAACTATAATGTTCATCTATAAAATAAGTGTCTCTATTATATTTTAACTTTCGTAAGTTTGATTAATCAATATTCTACAATATGTACTTTCATTTAAAAAATTCCATATTAGATATCGATATATGCAGAATTGAACTAGCAAAATCCACGACTTACAATCATCAAATTTCGGAATTTTTCGGAGGTATTCGGAGAGTACCAGAATAGCAGAATTTTTTTAAGAAAATTAATTAAAGAAAATTAACTTTATAGAATGACAAAAAATTAATTTCACTCATAAATTCATTCATTTCATAGACCGGATTCATTTGGATAGACCGGATTTATTCGAATTAATTCTGAGGAGTGATTATGTGACTTTTCACTTCCAATTTTACTTTAACTGTCACATTTACTTTTTGGTTTTCCACTTTTTGATTTTCGCTTCTTCCAAATACACGTCAATGTCAATTTTGATGTTTTAAACGTCACCCACAAATTTTTTGCAATTCCCGTATTTATTTCTTATTCGTTATTTTCGTGAAAAACACGAAAAACTTTTCTCTAATCTTGAATCAGTGAAAAATCAGTGAAATTTCACTGATTCCTAGTCATGTTCCACTGATTCAATTTTAGAGAGTTGAAAACTTGAAAATCGACGAATAAGAAATAAATACACAAACCACATTCAATTTGTCAATGACATTTAAAACATCAAAATTGACATTAACGTGTATTGAGAAAAAGTGAAAATTAAAATGTGGATAACCAAAAAGTGAAAGTATAAATGTGGGACCTAAAATCTGATTGCACTAAATGGTTCCATTTAATGTCAAAAGATACACAAAACAGTTTCAACACCCTACCACACTATGATCACCCGCAAATCATCCCCTAAGTACAAAAAAATCATAGCAATTCCCCAAACGACAAGACCTACAATTTTATTCTTTTAAATAGTTTCAGTTAATGCCCAAGGAAGCTCAAAATAGTTTCATCCACCTAAACCCCTAGGATCACCATTAAAATGAAAATCAACCCCTAAGGACAAAAAATTTGCATAAATCCCCTGACTTCGAGACCTAAAATCTGATTGCGCTAAATAGTTCCATTTAATTACCAAAGAAGCCCTAAACAGTTTTACCCACCTAAGCCCCTAGGTTTACCCTCAAAATTTACCCCCAAGCACAAAAAAATCATTAAAAATCCTCAAACTTCGAGACCTAAAATCTGATTGCGCTAAATGGTTCCATTCGATGTCAAAAAAAAAGTTTCAACCCCTTACCACACTAGGATCACTTGCAAATCATCCCCAAAGTACAAAAAAAATCAACCCCTAACCTTAGGCGTTAATTTTGCGGGTAAAATTAGAGGGTAGAGTGGATGAAACTGCTTTTGGCTTCTTTTAACATGATTTGAACCCATTTGAAATGATAAAATTTTAGGTCTGAAAGTTTGGGGATTTTTAATGATTTTTTTGTACTTAGGGGTTGATTTTGAGGGTGAACCTAGGGGCTTAGGTGGATGAAAATGTTTTGGACTTCTTTGGTCATTAAATGGAACCATTTAGCGTAATCAGATTTTAGGTCTCGAAGTTAGGGGAATTAAAATGATTTTTTTGTATGTAGGGGTTGATTTTGAGGATGAATATAGGGGGTTAAGTGGATGAAACTATTTTGGACTTCTTTGGACATTAAATGGACCCATTTAGAATCATAAAATTGTAGGTCTCAAAGTAAGGGGAATTAAATTTCTTTTTGTATTTGGGGGTTGATTTTGATGGTGAATTTAGGGAGTTAAGGGGATGAAACTGTTTTTTGCTTTTTTTAACATGATTTGAACCTATCTGGAATGATAAAATTTTAGGTCTGGAAGTTAAGGGAATTAAAATGATTTTTTTGTACTTGGGGGTTGACTTTGAGGGTGAACCTATGAGGTTAGGTGGATTAAACTGTTTTGGGCTTCTTTGGACATTAAACGGACCCATTTAGAATCATAAAATTTTAGGTCTCAAAGTAAGGGGAATTTTTTTTTTGTATTTAAGGGTTGATTTTGGTGGTGAATTTAGGGAGTTAAGGGGATGATACTGTTTTTGGCTTCTTTTAACATTATATGAACCCATTTTAAATGATAAAATTTTGTGTCTGGAAGTTTGGGGATTTTTAATGATTTTTTTTTGTACTTGGGGGTTGACTTTGAGGGTGAACCTAGGGGCTTAGGTGGGTGAAACTGTTTTGGGCTTCTTTGGTAATTAAATGGAACCATTTAGCGCAATCAGATTTTAGGTCTCGAAGTTAGGGGATTTATGAGTTTTTTGTGCTTAGGGGTTGATTTTGATTTTAAGGGTGAACCTAAGGGTTTAGGTGGATGAAGCTATTTTGAGCTTCCTTGGGCATTAACTGAAACTGTTTAAAATAATAAAATTGTAGGTCTTGTAGTTTAGGGAATTGCTATGATTTTTTTGTACTTAGGGGATAATTTGCGGGTGATCCTAGTGTGGTAGGGGGTTGAAACTGTTTTGCCTATCTTTTGACGTCAAATGGTACCATTTATCACAATCAGATTTTAGGTGTCATCTTTTTTACAAAAAAGTCATTTTTCGTTGATGTAAACGTTGAAAACTTCAGTTTCATTGAAAATGTTTGGTTCGGATAGAAATTTCAGAATCATACGCTAAGGTTGGCGCAATACAAATGTATTTTCCTTCATTGTTGAATTTCAAATTGGTATCTCATAATATTGTATAATATTTATTTTGTATTTCAGTATTATTAATAGTCTATTAATACAGTTTTGTATAACTCATTCTGAATTCAGTAATTAGATTTACATCTTCACAATAAAGTGTTATCTTTTCTCAAACCCTATTATTCTTATTATGAAGTACATCCCACGCGATTATTAATTCTCCCACTGAATCCAACATTATCCATACAATGTTCTTCGCGCGCAGTACAGAGCGTATATTACTAATAGTTTTATAAAAGAAAAGTGTTTTGACATGCAACGTGGACATATCTTGAGTAGTAACTGTAATTTACTGCTAAAAACTCTCCGGCAAGAGTTTAACCAAATTTATGCTTTAGATCGTTTGTTTTTATGTATCACGTAAAAATGGTTATATATCCAGCTTTAACGAGTAAGAAGCTCGATAAGGACATTCTTAGCACGTTAGAAATTTTACAGCCTCTCGGCAATGTCTGTTACCCGTGCTTATTATTTTGTAGAATGTGAATAACATGTACTTTAAAACCTTCTCGTCTCGGTAACGCCCCTCAGGGGTCTCAATACGCACGTCTTAGTGCCCTCGGTTCCGCAATGTATGTATATATGGACATACGTATTACCACATATGAGACAGGCGCAATAATACAGACAATGCATGAACATGTTGGAATATTAAGGTAATCGTCGACTCGACGGGCGTCCAGCGGCTGCATTAATACCTATGTAAATTATACAACCGGCCGCAGAAACCTATAATGTAGGAACATTATTCCGTAATTTATTGATGGTATAATAATTACCCGCGACTATCATAATTACAGTAATGATCGCCTGTATAAACAACGGTGAGGCATTACCGGCCAAGTCGAGATATATCTAGAAGTGATTAAAGCGAAAGTTAGCTCTATACCAAACAGCACGAAACACTTTTTGTGTATGCATGTGCGTATACGAGAAGAACGTATAGTACTTACATAAATTGCCCTCTGTCTAACACCTTGCAAACTTACTTGGAATTCACCGCCTTCTGCTTCCGCCACACGTTACGCTGTTTTATTAACGCAGCGAACTATAATTCATATCAATGTTCTGTAAAATTGCCATTATATTTTCATTTTTCACCTTTCCTGTTGCTATATGCTTTCTGGACGATTTCGAGAAAAACTGAGATTTCGTCGACATAATGGTTACTTTGAGTTTTGATGTCTCTACCATATATCACAAATTTCAAACTTGATATAGACTCGCTTAAATTTTTTATATACACTTATTTTTCTCATTTAAATTTTATTCACTAAATTGCGTTAATAAATCCTATCTTAAACAAGTGGTGTCACGATAAATGTCTCGAAAATCTTGCATACATTGTTGTTGTAAATCTGATTGGCTTTTGAATGACTTGAAGTTGTAGGAGAGAAGAAGAAAATAATCGCACGCGTGCTTGTTTGCCCTCGTCCCTTAAAATTTCACGAAAATTAAAATTTTAACTTCGAAATTCGTTAATTTTACAAAAACCTGCGAAATACTTGTAAATTCTACAGAATCTTTTTAAAAATTCATAAAAAAATCCTCTCAAATATCTCAATAAAAATCTCTTGAAATCCTTTAAAATTATTATAAATCTCATGAAATTTAATCAAAGCTTTCAAGATGCGATGTCTTTTTAAAATAATTAAAATCCCCTGAATTCTTTTAACATTTCTGGAAATTACATGATAAATTTTAAAATCCCTTAAAAACTCTAAAAATTCCTAAAAACCTCTTGGAATTACTTGACATTTAAAATCTCTTTAAATCTTTAGAAATCATATCAAATTCCACGAAATCCTTAAAAATTCTACAAAATCTTTTAAAAATTAGAGAAATCAATGAAATTACTTGACAAACTTTAAAATCCTTTAAACCCCATAAAATATTCTAGATCTCATAAAACTCTCTTGAAATCTTTTAACATTTGTCAAAACTTCTTACAATTCTTAGAAATTCCATGAAATCCTTAAAATTCTATAAAATCTTCTAAAAATCATAAAACTCTTTTGAATTTCATAAGAATCACTTAAAAATTGTCAAATTCCCTTAAAATTTCTAGAAACCTCTTGAAATTCCTTTATAAAAAAGTGGTTTTTCTCTAAAAATGGCTCAAAAATCTAGCTTGCATAAACTATAGTTTTAAATCTGATTGGGCTTCGAATGACTTGAAGTTGTAACAAGGAACACAAATAATCGCGCGCTTTGCGCGCGTGTCGATTTTCTATAATATGACAAAAAACTGAATGAAAAACTGTCGAAGAAGCAAAAGGTGCAAAAGAGGGGGAGGAGGTTGGTTGCAACAACGATCTGACCGGCCCCTGTCCTGATTGGAAATCGGCGAAAATTTTCTGGACTTGGGAATTATTTCGGAATTTTAACATTTTGAAGAAATAAAATTTTAATAGAAAAATTTGTGAGATATGTAAATAATACTGGCAGATATTTAAATATTTAAATTTACTAGCAGAAAAGTCTAAGTTGTCTGGAATTTTAAAAGGTTATAAGTGACTTTAATGAATTTCATAGTTACGTTATAATATTTTCATGGGATTTTAATTGATTTTAGGGAAGGATTATATTTGGGGGTGCTGTACCCCCAGGTAATTTTTTGTTTGAATTTTTTTTGGTGAAACACGTCAACTTTATTATTATGATATTTTTATAATATATTCCTGACAATTTGGTGGAAGAGCCGCTAAAATTTGCTCCATTGCAATATTAAAATTGATTTATAAACTATACACGACGCTCTCAAATGTCAAAAACATCTCTCTGAAATCGCACTTGATAACCACTGCGCATGCGTTGCGTGACATTTGAGAGAGGAAATTGACTAAAATTCGGGAGAGTTAAATGTATATTTTTTAGTAATTTTCAAGAATTTCAATTTTAAGTAAGAAAAAAAGCTTTAAAGGATTTTAAAAATTTGAAGAAGAGATGATAACCATTTCACATTCATTCTATTCTATTATTATTAGTTCAAGAGTGAAATCAGTTAAATAATACTCTATCTCGTACGAAGGCGCACCCATCCGAGTAAAACCGAACAACAACTGCTGAACTCAGTTTATCGAATGAGAACCGTTAAACCATTTCATATGTCTAACCCTTCGAAATACCTTAGAATTCGTTAAGTTTTCTAAAAACTCCCAAAAATCACTTAAAATCTCTTAAGGGCCCTTAAAAATTCACAAAAATGATTAAAATCATAAATATCTTAAAATCCAAGTTAAAATTAGCAAAAATCTGTAAAAATTCCTAAAAACCTCTTGGAATTGCTTAACATTTAGAATCTCTTAAAATTCTTAGAAATCTTTTCAAATTTCATGATATCTTTAAAATTCTACAGATTCTTTAAAAAATTATATATGTATAAAAATTCTTTTGAAATACCTCAATAAAATTACCTAACAAATTAAAAATCTTTAAACCTTATAACATATTTTAAAACTCATAAAAATCTTTTGAAATCTTATCAAATTCGTCGTGAAAACCTTTTAATATTCCCATCAGAAACTTCTTGAAACTCTTTCAAATTCTATGATAACAATTAAAATCCCTTTTATATTATACACTTTAAATTTAAAATTATAAATCTCAAAAGATTCCATGAAATCCCATATATAATTCCACAAAAATTTTCAAAATCATAAATCGTTTGAAATTCACGTTAAAATTCATGAACATCTCTAAAAATTCATAGAAACATCTTGAAATTTCTTAACACTTAAAATTCCTGTAAATTAATTAGAAATCTCACCAAATTCCAAATAATCCTTCACAATTCTACAAAAATTTTTGAAAATTTGAAAAATCTCTTGAAATTTTAGAAAATTATTAGAAATCTTATAAAATTCTATAAAATCCCTCGCAATTCGTAGAAATCCTTTAAAATATCTTAAAATTCCTCGGAATTCCAGGATAACATTTAAAATTCTTTAAAACCCCATGAAACTCTTACAAACCTCTTAAAATTTCTCCAAATTTCAAAAAAATTTAGAATCCTTTTTAAAATCGCTAAGAATTCTTAAAAGTCGCTTAAAATTGCATAAATTCTTTTAAAATTTCACGAAATATTCTAAAATTCCTTAAAATTCTACGAAATATTCTAAAATTCCTTAAAATTCTACGAAATATTTTAAAACTCCTAAAACGTTTTTGAGTTTCGTATGAATCACTTAGAAATCGTCAAATTCCCTTAAAATTTCACGAAATCTCTGGAAATTCCTTCCTAAAAAAGTAGTTTCTCTCTAAAAATGTCTCAAAAATTTCGCATACATTATAGTTTCAAATCTGATTGACTTTGGAATGAATTCAAGTTGTAAAAAGAAAAACAAAATAATCAATCCGGTTAAGATAATTAAAACTTCGTCAAAATTTTATGATTTTTTTTTTTGTGTTTTGGTGAGAATTGGAATTATTTCAGTAAAACGGACCATATATTGACTAATACCCAATCAGTTCCTAATTAGAACTTCTCGTTTCTTTTATTGGAATCTGTTACAAGGTTGGATGGGGTATAACGATTTCCATGGGTTTCAAAATATTTAATAGGATTTGAAAACTTTATGGGACATTCTTTTAATACACGTCAAGATAAAGTTTAAAGATTTTAGAGTGAAGCTGATTCGGAATTCGCAGGAAGTATGCACTCTTAATTTATATAAAACACTGGTTTCATAAAATGGTTTTACATTGTGAGTTGTTTTTTTAATAGAGATGCTTTTCTATTTCCTGAGGGTAATTCCTATGATTTGAGAGGAATCATGGCTTGCAGTGAAGCATTAATTATAATAATTTAATCCAACTATTACATATGACGCCCTTGTGGGTGCAAATGGTGACTAAGCATTGTTATTTATCTAGATAATAAAGGAGCGATGTGCAGCGATACGTTTGTCGGCAGTCGAGGCAGTGCGATATAAAGCGCGATTTAAATTGTATAATGACAGCCTATATGGCCCTATTAACACACACACACACACAACTGTCAGCAATGAGACTTTGAGAAAGCAATTTATCTGTTCCGTTCCACTTTAAGCCTGTTAAATTTCCATGGATATATGCCGGCATATATGTGTGAATGTGTGTGTGTGTGGATAGAAATAAGCGCAGACGTTACGATGATGTGTTGAAAAACAAGAGGCTTACCCAAAGTGTATAAATAATTATTCATAATTAGCATGTTCCTTACTTCTTGTTTATTTCGCTTTAATCGATGGAAAGGCGATGACGGTGTGTTATTAGTCAGCTATGATTAGTGCTTGTCATTTCTTCATCTAATGCAATAATTTTTTCTTCATAATCGACCCATCCATGAATAAAAGGGAAATAAAAGCCCATTAGTCTTCATTAAGTTTGTGAAGTGAGATTTATGTTTTCTACGTCGTGATTCGTGAATGAAACTTTCATCAACTGATAAGTTTAAGTTGTAATTTTCTATCATATAAAACTGATGATACTTTATTTCTGTAAATATCTTACAAGCAATTGGCCACTTTAAATCTGATTTCACCTGAAACGGGCCGGGATCCTTTCCTCATTTCTGGGAAATGAATGGTGTTGTTCGCACTGAAATAATCGAGCACCATCTTGGTAAAGTCAGGTTGGAGATTTCTAATCTGACACCTCTAACTTCGTTCCCAGATCTTGGTTATTATAGAGAGTGAAAGTGGACATGAGGGGTGATATAAGAGCTCAGCTGTATGTTAGGTGCAGACTGCACACACTGGAGGTCTGGAGACGAGATACAAAGTAGCGATAAGCATGCAAGCAGAGGTGAAGCAGAGGTAAGAGGCTAGTGTAAAGTAACATCTGTATTAATGGCCAAAGCAACGAACAGTAGTTGTCGACCAGTGTCAGTGTGTGTGGCATAGCTGATGGCGTGCATTCCGTTTCATGGTGGATATATAGATATACCTGTAATCAGAAGCAAACAGCCGTAGCTTAACATCAGAATTCATGCAGCACCTTATCCAAATTGACTGGAATTTCAGTTCAAATTATATCATTTATTCAAAAAGAAGATTCGGATCATCACTTCTTTGGTGAGAACTGCTCACTGGGAAAGATTCATTGAGGATAATCAGTTGGAACATCTTCTATGACGAAAGAAAATTTTTGGTCACAGAAGACCAAATGTTATGTTATAGACGCTTTTAGTATAGATATCTGGAATATTTGATAGTTTCAGCTCAAAAAGACCAACCAGAGACCAATGACTTCAAAATAGTAGAAAACTCTAGAGAAAAAGTAATAGGGGTGAAAAGGGTCCCTGGTGGTCTAGGTACAAGGATCCTCAGTTCAATTTTTGACTTCAGCCGACTGAGACGCGAATTGTCTACTAATATTATTCTTGTGATATTTAACTTTGTGTACATTAAATTTCTTCAAACCAACTGTCCTTAAAACTTTAATAAACTATGAATATTGATAACCTTGTGTATGAGAATTTCTTGAGACAATAAACTAAATTAAGATTACTTCAGGGGTGTTTCATTCTATTTCAGAATCCTCTAATTGAATTCGTCCACTTCTTGCCTCATCGCTTATAGTTCACATTTTTATAATTATCAGTCACTGAATAAGATACATTTCACAAGAATATCTCTGTAATATCATTTAATGACCGAAAGTTTCGAATACAGGAATTCCTATCCACTGCAACAAACTGAAAATATTTATGGGTTCTCACACGAGCTTGAGATTCCATTTGAAACCACTAATGGGTGTGTGCAAAAGGAATTGCGAAATCAGGTTGACCTACACAGAATTCAAGTACTGGATGGAGGGCACACGTGGGTTTTTGTTGATTGAATCTGCCTCTTACTGATTATCGAAAACCGGATGCTATAAATCTATAATCGATTTCAGGTCTCAGGAAAATATTTTTTCTTGTTTTACTCCATTTACATTAACAATCATGGACGGCGCTATCATGCATCTTTAGAGTGTAATCGCAATCTCCTATCTTAAAAAATAAGTGGTGTCACGAAATGTCTCGAAAATCTTGCATACATTGTTGTTGCAAACCTGATTGGCTTTTAAATGACTTGAAATGGAAAGTAGAAAAACAAACTAAGGCGCAAAAAAATTCAGGAAAATCTTCGAAATAACTTAGAATTGGTTAAGATTTCTTAAAACTCCCAAAAGCTCTTGAAACTACTTAAAAATTCACAAAAACAATTAAAATCATAAATGTCTTGATATCAAAGTTAAAATTAGCAAAAATTCATAAAAAAAACTCTTGGAATTTCTTAACATTTAGAATCTCTTAAAATTCTTAGAAATCTTAAAAAATTTCATGAAATCCTTAAAAATTTTACAAAATCTTTTAATAATTAGAACAATTTCATAAAATCCCTTAAAATTTTACGACAACCTTCAAAAACCTTTAAAATTCTTGTAAAAATTATATATGTATAGAAGTTCTTTTGAAATCCTTCAATAAAATTACTTAACAAATTTAAAATACTCTAAACCACATAAAATATTTTAAAACTCCTAAAAATCTTTTGAAAACTTTTTAAATTCGTGAAAATGAGAAAATCCCTTAAAAGTATTAAAGTCTCTTGACTTCTTTTAAAATTTCTGGAAATTTTATTATAACATTTAAAATTCCTTAAAGTCCCTTAAAATTCTCTGAAACATTTTCAAATTTCTTAAAATACCTCGAAACTTCACAAGATTTAAAATCCCTTAAAAATTCATATTACACACAGAAATTTTTTCAAATCACTTACAATTTCACAAAAACGTTCGAAATTGCTTATAATTCGTTGTAATCTCTTAAAGTTCATAGAAACCTCTTAATATTCCTCAAAATTTTAAAACATTTAAAATTCCGCAAAATGTCCTGAAATACCTTAAAATTCTACGAAATCTTTTTAAAATCATAAAAATCTTTAGAACTTCGTAAAAATCACTTGAAAATGATCAAACTCTAGTAAAATTCCTAAAAACTTCTTCCATAGTAGAAATTGGTCTAGTTTTTCCTTAACACTCTCAAGTAATTCGAAGGGCTGAAATGAGGAAAACAAGACTAGATGAACTAGTTAGTACCTAGTTAGAGCCTACCTAGAATTTCATGAACAGATTTCAATGAGGAAATCCTTGACTAGTAATCAATGAAATTTCCTCATTCAATATGAGAATTATAGTTTTTCCTTGCCAGTATCTGGACAGAAACTAACTAGGATTTCCTGCTCAGTTTTAACTCGAAAGATTCTGCACGCACAAAAATGAATCTCTTAATGTCAAAGTTACAGATTCAGATCTGTTGGACATTTCTGCTATTTTAACAGATAAAATCTGTTAATCTTACAACTCTATCTGTAAAATTTACAGAAATGCTTCTGTTAGAGTCATCTGCTAACATAGCAGAAAGAATCTGTTATATTTACGGAAAAAATCTGTTGATTTGCGATGAAAATCTATAAATTTAAAGGGGAAAATATGTAAATTTTACAGTTTCAATCTGTTGAATTTAATATTTGTGTATAGCTAAATGCATTGTTAGGATAATGATTAAGGTCGTGGACTATCGTCCCATAGATACGTCTTGCGTTTGAATCCCTCCAGCGTTGTGTGCAAAATTTTATTTGTTAATATATAATATGTGTTAAATTAAAATTTACAAATATCGATTAATTATAAGTATATCCATGTGAATAAATAAATAAGAGTTATATTTCACTTAAAAAATGGAAATAATTTTTCATTCTAGATTTTCTAGTCAGTTCCTCACTCGATGCAGCGTTACATTCCTTACGAGTAACTGACAAGTTTCCTCGTTAAGTGTTAACCAGAAGTAGGGAAAAACTGGCTAGAAACTTGCACAAAACTAGGACCAATTTCTACTAGTAATGTAACGAAATGTCCCTAAAATGTTGGATTTTATTAAAATATCCTGCTGCTGTCATGGTTTTACGCTCCCAGCAAGGAGATTAGTACGTAAGTCTCTGAACTGGACAGTCGGTCGCGCGTGTACCATTTCCCGAAGCAAAAATAATCTTGTCAAGCGAATGAAGGGACCACGACTGTGGTGTCGTGGATGATGTCGCTGGCAAGGGAAAAAGTAAAATAAATGAGGAGGAAGCCAGAAAAGATTAAAAGAAATGCGTTCAGCTGTCAGACAGTAGGCGGCAATTGTTTCATCTTGGTTGGCGGCTCGACAGCTAACGGAGATTAAGGCAGCTTAACCTGTGGTGCTCTTAGCTTGCATAACTGACAGAGTATGCCGTGAAAGGGATAATATAGAGAGATACGAAGCCTGGCACCAGCGGCTCGCTTAGTAGGCGTTGTTTTACGAGACACTGCCCGCCGATATTTCGTATAATAAATTTACGAGAGATCGGAGGTGGGCTGGAACTTATACTCTCTTTACCTTTGTCTGTGTCCACTCCCGACTCGATCCTGCCATCCTGGACTCGACTTGGTCGCGGCTTTTCGCTCCGCGCTCTTTACGACGCAGATATGCTCTGGGATTTATGGTTAGCCTGCAACGCCAGCCAAATTACTAGGCGAAGGTTCTTTACGATCGTTAATCTCCTCGCCGCAGTCTCTCTGTTTATTTCTCTCCATTTATTTCAGACCGCTAAAAAGCTGATACCATGTGCAAATCCTAAGAATATGTGTATATATATATTCTATCCGATTATCATAAAGATATAAACCGCAGATTACACCTTTTTGTGAAATTTATTCGACTTCCACCAAATCCCAGTTTTATTCATCTTTATTGTAAAGTATTTTCAGCTTTTACAACTATTTTTAAGAAATCTTAAGAATTGAAGTTTACACTATTCACGATTTTTTTTATTTAAAATTAGAATACAATACAAGTTACTAATTGCATCAATCAACCCTATTTGAAATAGGAAACATCTTCCAGACAAGTGAACAGTAATATTTCTGTAAAAAATTATTACAAATAATTTTTTTTATTAAAAATAATAAATGTTTAATGATTACAATTGATGGAAAGACTGAAAATTCCCGTAAAATAAAATGCGCGACACTGTAAAATTTCCGAATAAATAATTACTGAAAAATAAAATTCACGACATTATAAAATTGCCGACAATATAAAATTCCCGAAGGAAAATGACGATAATATAAAATTCCCAACTCTTCAAAATTCTCTATACTAGAATATTCCCGACACTGAAAAATTCCCAAAAAATTATTTTAATAAATAAATAAATAATTTAAATAAATATTTTTTTAAATTGTTTTTATTACTCTGTATTTTTAAAAATATTTTTATTTATTTTTTAAAATAATTTTTTTTGGGAATTTTCCAGTGTCGGGAATTTTACAGAGTTGGGAATTTTATATTATCGTCAATTATCCGTTGGGAATTTTGCAGTGTCGGGAATTTTATGAACTATCAAAAATTTTCTAGAGTCGGGAATTTTATTTTTCGGGAATTTTTAGTCGTCCCCAATTGATTACTTCAAATAATTTGTTTTAAACATATTTTAAATCCATTGGATGAAAAAAACAACATATTTCTATGAAAACATGAAAACTTTCTAATTGAATATTAAAATTTTTATAACAATAGTAATTGTTGATATATGGTCACCATTTGTTACGAGTATTATTCTTATGGGATATTTGACCATTTTTAGTCAACAAAAATGCTATTTATGTAAAACAATTGCGTATTTATTATATAAAAAAACGAATAATTTTTTTATTCATCGTTATATACAAAGTGTATGTAATTGTTGACTTTACTTGAAAATTTAATTGTTTTATAAGAAATAGTTTACGAACTGGAAGATTTTTAAAAATCCTTAATTTTTTTTATTACAGATGTTTAAACACTTGTAACTTGAAATTTTTACATATCCTGTTAATAGAAAAATACATGTCTATTTTTTTTTTGTACCTAATCTAAAATATAAGAAACAGTATTTGGGGCGATTTTATTTTTCAGTTGTAAATATAATATGGAATCACCCTTGTACATTGAAAAATTAATTAATATGTAAAATTTTAACAAACACAGACATATTTCTAGGAACTAAAAAAAATTCAGCAGATTTCAAGGAATTTAACCGAATTTAGAGATCCAAAAAAACATTTTTTTCTTTCAAAATTACTTCCAAAACTTAAAGAAATTTTTAATTTTTTGAAATTACCTAAAATTACTTGAAATCTCTTAAAATCCTTTACGATTTATTGAAATTTTTAAAATCTTGTGAAAACTCTTGAAAATCCTTAAATTCTTTGAAGTTTCTTTAAAATTCTTTAAGATTCTGTAATATTATTTAAAATCTTTTGAAATAATAAATAAAATTCTTTAATTAATTGAGAATCTTGAAACTCATTCGAATTCTTTTGAAATTCTTTACAATTTCTTTAACATTACGTGAAGCCTGTTGAAATCGCTTTAAATGTGGTCTTGATCAGGACCAGACTTTAAATTAGGTAAAATCACATAAAATCATTTGAATCGTTTAGAATCGTTTCAAATCCTCTTACATTCTTTGAAATGAATTGAAATTAATGTAAATCTTAAATTCTCTGGAAATCCTTTATAAAATCTTGATATCTCTAAAATCTCGTACAATTTCTGTAAAGTCCATTTAAATTCCTTAAAACAATTGTTTGGATATAATTACTACCTCCTATTTATAATAGGACTTTTGTTTCCAAAAAATTATTTAGTTAAGTAATCAGATATTGCAAATATTGAATCCGGAAATTTTTTAATCTTGATGGGGTATTAACAAGTTTTTTCTACGTTAACATATTTATCAGTTATATTTATATTCATATTATATTATTGTATTATATTATTATTTTATTTATATTTATATTTACCAGTTATATTTCACTTAAAAAATGGAACAAATTTTATTAAATCTACGTAAGTACCTAGTAAGGAACTAACCAGATTCCTTCTAGATTTTCTAGTCAGTTCCTATCTCGATGCAGCGTTACATTCCTTACTAGTAACTGACAAGTTTCCTGGTTGGGTGCTAACTAGAATTAAGGAAAAACTATCTAGAAACTTGCCTAAAACTAGGGTCAATTTCTACTAGGGCGCCTTGTGGGGGCCTTTCCAATTTTCTTGATCAAGACCACATCAAAACTAGGAAAAACTGGTCAGGACCCCATTAGGACCTCATCCAAATTTCTGCACAAGTAGTGCAAACTACTTTCAGATGAAACAATATATTTCTCTCGACTTTCAACTGTAGTTGTATAGCCTATAAGCCGAGCAGTTATTTATCAATGCAGCAATGCAGCATCGCCCTTGTCAGCGAAACTTTTGTGCTTTTGCTGGAATGTGTAAAAGCGGTAAAAATATGTACTTCGAAATGCCACTTGGAAGCAGTTTTGGCGCCGACTTTATACTTTAAAAGTCCTCAGAAGGTCATAAATTTTCAAATCGAATCGCACGCCATTGAAGAGTACTTTGAAATTTTATAGAATGCAAAAACTGCTGGATTCGCCGACCCCTTTAGAATGATGTTATGTTGTTATACGTGACGTTTTATACACAACAAATACAGCCGAGAAGCTGACTAAACGATCCGGCCATTTTTTTCCGCATTACCCGCGGTGCACGGATCTTATCGTTATTGCTTCCTGTATCTCGAACTACCTTGGCGACCTCGTGCTGTTTGCTTCAGCAAGTTGTGATGTTATTAACTAGCAAAAAAATGTACACGACAATTTAGTATTTAAATTAGGCGTTTATCCGGCAAGTAATGCGCGATAAAAATTAACATATTTAACACTTAGCCCCGCTATAGTCGGGCGACAGCGACGTCTGCTGAGAGATAAGATACACCATTTGCTCCCTATTTACTACAAAACCGAGCTATAGGTTTACTCCCTTCTTCACGGCGGCCATATTAATTTTATCCTTTGCACGCCAATCCGTAGATTGCGATGTCCTGTAAATTAAAATGCCTCGCGTAAATTAAAACTCACCGCGTGTTACGGCGACGCTTCGATTCTCCGCATAGCGGTCGTTAGTCATGCTCCCCAATCTAAAAGAATAAATAAACGAAAAAATAAGCTCTTCACTATTTCCGAAGGGAGTGTCGTTTCCTCTTTTTTCATATTAAATGCAGACAGCGAAATCGCATTCAGCATTTTAAGTTTCTAATTAGGGTCGATTAAAAATTCCACATATGCATATTACAGGGACAAAATACGTTCATGGAAATAAATTCATGGAATTTGAAAGAAATGGACATTTGAATTTCTACAGATTTTGTATGGAACGATTTTGCATGAAATGAACATTTGATGTAACATCGACTATAAAATTGCCACAGAAAAAACAAAAGATTTACATCGATTTCAGGTGAAAGATTCGCCGCAACAAAAATAATAAACTTTACACTAAAAGAAGATAATTTTGCGTTTTTAAACTGTCTCGGGATAATTTTTCAGTGAAAAAGCGTCGTCTGCTGTGCGGTTCACAGCAGTGAGAAAAACAACAGTATGGATAAAGTGAGTCTGAATATCAGGACATTAGATTTTAAAAAACGTTGTACTTACATTAATTTCATAAAAAATCGAACTTTCCGCAGACGTGCTGTGAAAAAATAATTCTATTTATCTCAGACCAATGAAAACATATTTTTCGTTACTGAGAATAAAGCACTTGACAGTCTTGACACCGGTAGAAAAGTTCGCCATATTCACGGATTTTAACCATCACATGGTGTAGGGAATCACTGATGACCATTTTCAATAGAGAGTTTCCCCTCTATCATTTTTATACTTCGTGTCTTCGAAATACATTAAGTTTTCCTGTCTATATACTTCGTGTCCGCGGTTAGATGTTCTTTCATCCCCACTTCTTGTACCTTCCGTCACCTAGTGTAGAGAGCAATAGGGCATCAAAAAGTACAAGAACTGGGGATGAGAGAACATCCAACCACGGACACAAAGTATAAAGATGATAGAGAGGAAACTCTCTATTGAAAACGGTCATCAGTGATTCCCTACAATGATACATAAGTTGTGAGATCCGTCGGTATTACAGTTTAACATGGATTTACTCATATTTTGTCTTTTTTCGCAAATAGCGTGTAAACTATATCCGCGAAAAATTTTATCTGCAACAAAATTTAACCACAGTTTTTTCTGTTTGGTAAAAGATTGATAAATTTAGAATCCTGTTCATCATTCGTTTAAGTGAATTGATTTTTTGATTTACGTCAAATTATTTGATACCTGTCAGCTGAAAGAAAATATAATGAGTGAAGGATAATTTTACATTCGACTGTCAACGATTTTCTGATCCTTTATAATAGACCCGACAACTTCAATATGTGGAAGCGTCATGAAAACATTACAAATCGAAAAGGCCGTCTATCTACTGACGCCAGTCAGAACTGCCAGATAACACGATTAAAGTCACAGTTTTTCTCTGGTGGTGCAGTCTCATACAGACGTCGCTCACCTTTTTCCAAAACACGAGATTGCATTACCAGCTGTCAAGGAGCACGACAACCGCGTGTCAATTTTCTCTCCTTCGGTTCCAGTTTTGGGTTAGAAACTGTCCGTAAAATAACTACGAGTCTGTTGGTGCAAAAAGAATCTCTGGGGATTGACCTGAATTCAAATATTTTTCAACTTTCGCAATACTCGGCAGACTCAATTCTGTATTCAGAATTGCATGTGTATGTACAATTGTACATTTTTAAGTCCATTGAGAGGATATTTATTCTGCCTTTGTCCATAATTAGATAATTTGCAATGAATAAAAATATTGACGCTAGTTATTTGAGGAAGATAATTGAACACATATACCAGATTATACACTCGCCTGTCAATTAATGTTTGAATATGCAGCATTGACAACTTGCTGAAAACGATTTCAATAATACATCATGCTGCAAGCACGTATGTTTGTCATCGCGATAGGAACAGCCATTTTATTCAAGTTGAATGGGCATATTGCCATCAACAATCAATAGTGTTACTATTAGAAATTCGAGAACTGTGGCTGACATTTATGAACGATGTATTTCACCCCTGCTCTTGACAAGTTTCATCGATATGACAATTCTTCGTCCCTATTATATCCCTCTATCTTCGTCAAAATGACGTGGTGTATATTTCCGCATTCAGAAATGTATTCTATAATTGCTATACGAGACTGGAGAAGAGCAGCCACATATAGAATAAGACACTTTATATATAGTACTATACATAAAAAATATAATAAATTATATAATAATTTACACATATATATTTGTTATTATTCAAAAGCATTATAAACTTGTCAGTTGTGAAATTATTTGGTTCGAGGTTAAATTAATTGAAAAGGGGTGTTTTTCTGAATATTTAAATAAAATATTTAAATAAGTATAATAAAACTATAACAAAAATAACAAAGTATTAAAATGCTACTGAAAAAATATCTTCCCGTATAGCCCTAGCGAAAGCTTCGGGATTGAAATTGATTTGAGATCAATCCTAATCATTCCGGAATTTGTATCCGAACCATAAAGTTTCATTCCGATCTATCCGGATGAAATTTTCAATCCGCATTAATCCGAATCCCATTCCAAATCAATCCGAACCTTCAATGCGAATGATTCTACCAATCTGAATTAATCAGAATTAATCCTAACTTTCCTAAGAATGAATCCGAATTTATTCGGAAAAATAATCCGAATTCCATTCCAAATCAATTCGAACCTTCAATCCGAATGCTTTCACCAATCCGAATTAATCAGAATTAATCCTAATTTTCAATGCGAATGCATCTGAATTGGTCCAAATTTTTCGGAATCATTCGGATTTATTCCAAAGAATTCGGATAAATTCGGATAGACCGGATTAATTCGAATTCATTCGATTTAAAGTTCGGATTCATTCGGATTGACCCGATTTATTCGTATTGAAAGTTCGGATTAATTCTGATTAATTCGGGTGTCGGATTCATTTGGATTCATCCTAATTAAAGTTTCTGATTGCTTTTGAATGTGTTTCGAATTTGGTAGGGTAGCAATATGCTTATATTAGGTTGTCATCGGTATTTCTCGCTGTATGGCTGACTATAACATACCTATTCCCCTTAATATATTAATTCAACAGAAGTAGTAAGGATATTTTCCTATCCCATTATCCAAACTCCTTTTTAAGACCCCTTTTTACAATTTATTTTTTAAAATGATTTTCCCCATTCATTTTCCTATCCCTGTATCACATCCTAATATTCCACTTTCCCCCATACTTTTGTTCACATCCTTCTCTAAACTTTTTTCACATCTGTTTTTCCACATCCACTTTTTAAATACTTTTTCCAAAACCCCCTTTTTGAATCCTTTTTTCAAACTGTTAATATCCTTGTAACTCCATAAAACCCCAATATTATTTTTATTGAAATCCCGAATTAATCCGAAGCCCATTCAAAATCAATTCGACCTTTAATCCGAATGAATCCGCCAATCCGAATTAATCAAAATTAATCCAACCTTTTAATCCGCAGAAATTCGGAATGACTGAATCCGAATTTATCCGAATTTTCGGTATCATTTGGATTGATTCAGATAGACTCCATTAATTCGGATTCGTTCGGATTGAAAATTTTGTTGCATTTGGATTGACCGGATTCATTTGCATTGAAAATCTGTATTCATTCGGATTGACCGGATTAATTCGGATCGAAAGTTCGGATCATTGCCGATTAATTCGGAATGTCGGATTCATTCAGATTCATTCGGATTAAAGGTTCAAATTGCTTTTGAATGGGTTTCGGATTAATTCGGATTGAAAACTTCCTTCATATTAGATCGGAATGAAACTGTTTGGTTCGAATACAAATTCTGGAATGAATCGGATTGATTTGGAATGAACTTCAATCCGAAGCTTTCGTCAGCGTATACAATATTTTGAAATAGAATATGGGGAAATGAAGGTAACACATGACCCTAGTGAAAGCTGTGGATTGAAATTTATTCCGAACCAGTACGAAATTTTTCGAATCTTTCCGGAGTTTGTATTCAAACCAAACAGTTTCATTACGACCTAATTCGAAGGAAGTTTTCAAGCCGAATTAATCCGAAGCCCATTCAAAATCAATCCGAACCTTTAATCCGAATAAATACGTCAATCCGAATTAATAAAAATTAGAATAAATAAAAAATGCAGATAGATCGAATTAGTTCGGATTCATTCGGATTGAAAATTTTGATTCATTTGGATTGACCGGATACATTTCGATTCTTTCGGATTGACGGGATTTATTCGGATAATTTGGATTAGCGGATTCATTCGGATTCCTTTGTATGAAAGGTTCAGATTGCTTCGGATTGATTAGGAATGAATTTCAATCTGAAGCAATGTAGGACGCGTATAATGTTTCTAGTATCGAAAAAATTCCGCAACTTCCATTTAGTTCCAAATGTTCGAAAGTCCGGGTTACTTCTTAAAAAAAATCCCTGAAGATAAATATGCGCAAGTGGCGCTCGCGCATTGAGAGGGCGTAACTAGAAAGAAACAAACGCGATGAAAGTCGAAGAAAGTGGAAGATGAGATGACAGCGAGGGTATATATTTTGGGCGCTCTGGAGTCTCGACTCTAGAGTCGATTGTCGAGTCAAGGGCGCGAAGCTGTAGGAATTGAAGCGGTATGGAGAGTGTAAATGCCGTCAGGGGTGAAACGGGTTACCAAGTGCAGACAAGGGGTTAGTCGGGGCGATAAGGGGTAGCACGACAGGCGTACGTACGGCAGGGGGAGGAACGGCCATAAAACAACGGGCGCAGTCTGCTTGTTATCCAGACACCGTAAACTCTGCGTATGAATCTGAATTATGGAATTATATGGCGCAGTAACTCATATCCTTGGCGCATGTAGGGTGGGCTCTGAGACCCCCTTAAATCATGCGCTACACTCGTTTGCCGGCTCTCCAGGAGCGTAGCACGACGCGGGGCGCTCGCTCAGCAGCAACGAGCAAAGGAGAACATGGGACCCCATAAAGAGCTTTAGACGCGTTGACGCACCGCGCTGGACCTCATAAAGGCGGACCGACCCGTTCGTTGCCGCAGGAGAGCTTGCGCTGGACATTAATGGCCACCATAAAGATGTGGACCGCGTTCTGTCCACGGCGTATCTGGAGCATAATTCACAAACCAGCGTCTCTACGTCGACCAACCCTACAGTAGACTATAGATTATAGAGTATAGAGAGAAGACTCGAGGGTTGTCGGGGTGCCTTGATGACAATCTCTTTAGCACAAAATCCTCAGTCTGGATCTGATGCGACTTAACTAATGCACTAAGTCACTCGACTTCATCAAGTCTAGACTAAATTTATAGGTATGCAGTACTCTAGCGAAAGCTTCGGATTGAAATACATTCCGAATCATTCCGGAATTTATATCTGAACTAAACAGTTCCATTCCGATCGAATCCTAAGGAAGTTTTTATTCCGAATTAATTTGAAATCCATTCAAAAGCAATCTGATCCTTCAATCCGAATGATTCCACCAATCCGAATTAATCTTTAATTCCGAGATATTACTGTTAAATATTCAGTTTTCTCCATGATAAGAAGAACCTTGTTTCCGTCCAGTTTCCGAAGCTGAAAATCTTGAATGTCATTTAATACACAGAAACTCACAGAAATTGACGGATAAATAATCTATTTACAGGAGTGTGTGGATGAAAAGTACGTGGTAGATATGCGTAAGTTATGCAAGCGTAAAAGACCTCTATGAGTATTTCGCCGTAAATGTCGGTTCTTTCATATAACGAGAGCCGTTGACTTCACCGAGCAATATTCCACTACATTCTATACGTTCCCGACTGACAAGCCAGCCAATAACTTTAATATTATCGTTGCGTAGATACGCTAAAGAGGCCATATACAATTTTGTTTATTATGTTTTAGTCGATAAACGAGAAACGTTAAATTGCTAAGACGTTGAATTGCTTTCGGTTGACCTCACGCTCTGCATGACGTTTTAATGACAAAACCCGTCTTACTCACAAAGTGAAGAGGACCTCCTCGTCATATAATATATCGTTAGCAGTCGACTGTTGAATGGAATCATAAAATGTGCCAAGAAACATGAAATGGGCCAGACGGAAGGACGGCACCGGAATAACCAGTCCGCATTTCAAAATTCAAATTTGACCCGCGACCGGCCCGAATAGACCAATTCGAAATGCAAAGCAAGTCTGACAATGACTGACCACAAAGCGAGTGAAATATTGTTTCGGAAATATTCTCTGGACGTGTTCTTTGAAAACATTTGCGATACACGTTACTTCAAGTGCAACATAAAAAACAAATATCAAAAGAGTTATAAATAAGAATGAAGACGGCTTGCTCTTTGCATTTCACATGCAATAATATATGTCTTTGTTACGACTGACTGCTATACTCCATTATGACTACCTTTCTGGTAAGAAGAGGCACATTAAACGGAATTTAAACTGTCAGCATATGAGGGTCAATTTATTACTTTAGAGTACCATGTCAAACTTGTTTTTCTTGGTCAAAGATTATGGAATTTTGAACATTTCAAGGCCTAAAATGTTTTAAACTTCGAACTACATACTCCCCCATCCTACATAGAAAAAGAGAAACGAAAAAAGGGAACAAATGTCCATTAAATCAAATTTGAAATGATTTAATATTGGTTATCAGTCAGTGCATTTATTATGAGGCGCATGAATATTTCCCAAATTCCATTTGTCATAATTCCCATTTCATCGAATTTCATACATATTATCGAATCATCAATAGCTCTTATTAGTATGCACTTGAATTATTAGTCTATCTAATCTTCGTTGCTCCGAATTCACATTAACACTAATTTCTATATACCAGAATTTTCATTTGACCTAATTTTTAATTTTCCGAATTACTATTTAACCTAATATCCGTTTTTTCTACTTTAAATTTGTGTTAACTTCAATTTTACCTACTGATCATTTGATAATGTGAATTTCCGATCTTAGTCTCTACACCTTCTTAGTAGGTAAGTAGAAATTTCACCAGCGAATTGCGCGGGTTATTCAAATCCCGTTGATAATAATATATAATAATATCGAATATAATAATATTTATAATAATAACGAATAATTCGGTTCAATAATAATTAATTATATATTCCTTACTTGCCTACACACTTCAAAATTATCGAATAGTGTCAACGGGATTTGAATAACCCGCGCAATTCACTGGTGAAATTTCTACTTACCTACTGAGTAGGTGTAGTTACTAAGATAGGAAACTCATATTCAAATAATAAAATCTCGGCTAAATGATAATTCTGTTACACGGAAATTCTCACTAAAATGAATTTTCAGGTTGAAATTCATTCAAATCACTTGAAGTTTTTTTAAATCTCTTTTAATCCTTAAATGCTTAAACTCTTCTAAATTCTTTTGTCAAACCGTGAAATGGCTTCAAATATTTTCAAATACTCCGGGGAATATAACTAGCGTTAATTCCATTTTCTCCTTTTCCATTAACGACTTTTCCCACTTTATGAAACTGTACATGTGAAAGCAGCCTCTCTTTTTATTACCGTTCTTAAAAAAAGGTGAAGTGTAAAAGGCAGGCTTTCGTCAAACATGATTTAATTCCACGCGTTGACGACCAAACGTTTACGTTTACGTGACAAACCGAACCAGTTTAAAGAGCTCTTTCTGGCACGAGGACTCGTAAAGAGTCTTAGTTCCCTTGAATTAGTTGTTTTAATTTTTTTTCTATGGGGTTTGAGACTACGCGTCACGTTTTGACGCACCACATAGCTTCGTGAAAGCCTCCGTATTTTCCGGCACATAAACTGTGCCCAGAATTCGTTTCACGCCTATATCCAGTTTTATGGCCCTTTGCCATGGTATATTGCACTTTCGTATACCATAATCCACGGTTTAACCACCGAGGAAATACGCCATGGAAACATTGGCATGAGTATACCCGGCGGTATATTTCTACTCGCTCGCCTTTGTTTGGATACTTTTGAATGGTGTATATATACGTTTTGCCGACTTGCAACCCTCTTTGCACTTTACAGTCTCTTAACCTGAAGATTGTATTTCTCTTTTTAAAGGGAAACATTACAACCTTTCCGGGGTTTTAGATGTTGCCTTGTGCCTTCAATTTTAAATTCTTATTTTATTTAATACACTAGCATGTATGTTTTTTATTTTACAACTTGAAGTCTTTCCAAAGCCAATCAAATTTGAAAACTATAATGTATGTGAGATTTTTGTGACATTTTTAGATAGAAACCTTTTTTTTTAGAAAGGAATTATAAGGCGTTTCTAGAAATTTTAAGGGAATTTGATAATTTTTAATTGATTCTTACGAAATTCAAAAGAATTTTAAAAAGATTTCGTAGAATTTTAAGGGATTTTAGAATATTTCGTGAAATTTTTAAGGAATTTATGCAATTTGAAGAGACTTTTAAGAATTATTAGCGATTTTAAAAAGGGATGTTTTGAAATTTGTTGCTTTGGAGAAATTTTAAGAGGTTTCTAAGAATTTAAAACGATTTCAAAGAATTTTAGTGATTTCTAAGGTTTTCATGAAATTTTGAGGAGTTTCAAAAGGTTTGTAAAATTTTTATGGGATTTTATGGAATTTCAAATTTTATTCTGGAATTCCAAGGAAGTTTATGGAATTTTATGAGATTTTAAATCATTTTAAATGATTTAAAGAGATCTTTCTGATCTTTAAAAGATTTTGTGAGAATTTTAAAGGATTTCATGGAATTTTATCAGATTTCTAATAGTTTTAAGAAATTTTAAAGATATACAATAATTTTAAATGTTACCGTATTTCAAGAATTTTTAAAAGTTTTTCAGGGAATTTTTTGCATAGATTAAAGAAGATTTTTACGAGTTTTCAAAGATTTAGTAGAACTTAAGGGTGTTTAAAAAATACATTTTTTAAGGATTTTAAAGAAATTAGTTGATTTTTAAAAGATATTATGGAATTTTTATGGATTTGATGGATTTTTATGAGATTTCTAATAATTTTAAAAGATTTCAAGAGATTTTTCTGATTTTGAAAATATTTTATGGGATTTAAAGGAATTTAAATCTTGTCAGGGAAGTTTATTGAGGGATTTCAGAGGATTTTTATGATTATTTAAAAAGATTTTGTAGAATTTACAAGGATTTCGAAGGTTTTTGTAAAATTTTAAGAGTTTTCAATGGATTTTTCTATATTTAAAATTATTTAAAAATTTTTAAGGATTTCATGGAATTTGACGAAATTTCTAATGATTTTAAAAGATGTTCAAATTGAAATTAAAATCACAAGATTTTAAAATGTTAAGAAACTTCAAGATGTTTCTAATAATTTTGAGAGATTTCTACAAATTTTAACCTGGATTTCAAAAGATTAATGATTTTGAAGAGATTTCTAGGAATTTTAAAATTTTTTCACAAATTTTGAAGAATTTCGAAGGTTTTCGTGAAATTTTTAGCGACGAGGGCAAACAAAAACGTATGCGATTATTTTCTGTTTTTTACTACAACGTGAAGTCATTCAAAAGTTACAATAACAATGTATGCGAGATTTTCGACAAATTTCGTTACAACACTTTTTTAAAACAGAGTAATCATTAGAACAAAGAGAATTAATGGAGTTCCTGAATTTCTTTCAATTTTTGAAAGATTTCAAGATGTTTTTGTATTTATTGGAATTTTACAGAATTTTGTTATAAGTAGGTGTATCAAGCTAAAGGTATATGAAGCTTTTAAAAGATTTTAAAATATTTTAAGTGGTTTTAAAAAATTTAAATCGATTCAGATAATTTTATGGGATTTTTAAAGGAATTTCAAAAGAATTCAAAATAGTTTCAAGATTATGAAGTAATTTTGGAAACAAAAAATGTTTTAGAATTCTCTAAAACTTGTTAAATCTCTTGAAAAACAAAATTAATTGAAATCTCTTGAAAACATTTAAAATCTGTTGAAATTCTTTGAGATCACTCAAAAACTCTTGTTATCTTTTGAAACTTCTTTAAGTCTGTGTTTTTCAACAATATAAATATTAGTTAACTTTCCAATATATAAATATAACCATCTTCTACATTTTCATAAATAATTAAGTGTGCAAAATGTTGGGAATTCCTTATTCTTACCTGATGTTTTATTCTGACGTACAAAACTTTAATGGCCTGTTTCATTATCAACGCAACATCTCAGTTTTATTATACTAGTGCCACTGACGGCCGCTACGCGGCCGTCGTGGTTCTATTTACTTTTCTATTTTCTTTTCTATACATTCAGTGTCAATGCTTTATTTCTTAATTCGATACTTTTCGATATTCGACTTTGTTCAATTCGAGATTTTATGCCATGACTTTTCTTATATAGGATTACATTATTTTAAAGTGGGAATCCCAATGTAAGATTAGTATTAATTAGCAGTGGTTCCAATCAGAGCCCCGTACTCTATTGCGCATGCGTCACGCGCAGAATATGATTGGTTGCTATTGGCGCGCAGGTTAAAATGCTAAAAAATAATGTTTTTATTTTTTGTTATAAATAATGTCATTTTAACTTATAGAAATGTTTATTAGACTGGTATTTATGAATATTGATAAAAATAAAAATGAATTAAGTACATACTCTATTCATAGAAAGTATCTTATTATTTAAATATTTTTTTATTTACAAAATATCCAATTAATTAATTTTTTTATCAAGGTTAATTAATCATAGTCTAATAAAATTGTCTATAAGTTAAAATGTCTTTATTTATAGTAAACAATAAAAATAATATTTTTTAGCATTTTAAATTGCGCACCAGTAGCAACATATTATCTACCGATGGCACCCTTCTTCCTTTATGAAATTGTAAATAGCTTATACTGATGCTATGGATAATTTGGTCCAAATCCGATATAACAGTAACACAAACTCTGATAGAATACAGTTTTACTCTCCAATTATTCAAATAAATAGTTATCACATAAAGAACTGACAGTATGATCATACAGTCTCTTCTTGAAAATCTTAATAGAGGAGTCTGAAAGCTCGTGATGGTACACGTAAATTGCGATTGAATTTCATCAAATTTTGACAGCACTTGAAAAGGTCGAGTATTGAGAATTTATCCGGCGCGGCTTGAACGAGGGATTGGATATTGGTGCTTGTATAATAAATTGATTTTGGAGTTACCAGCTTGTCTGAGTAATCAATCAAGCTCGAGCATCTAGTTCACGAGCGAATCCAAACTTGTTTATGTGCAACCGAGTCACGCTCGAACGATGACGTATTGTGGAATTCTGACAGAAGCGAGTGATGCATCATCGGCTAATTTGCAACTGAATCGCTTTGCCGTGAACGCGAGCGTTGCAAAATGTTTAATGTATACTGTAACTGGCTTCTGAAAGCGGAAGCTTTTCATTTTATGCGTCAAGCTCGCACGATTTCCAACCCCCTGGAGACAACTAACAACAAGAGCAACACTTGTACTCAAACTTGTTGTGTAACTTGTTAAATACCCTCGGCTTTGTGCTTCAACTGCATCCTGTTATGTTAACTTTCTTTTCAAAGTAGAAGAATGCATTGTCTCGAAAAGGAAGCTCTGAAGAAAATGTAAATGTCTGCATCAGAGTACCTGTTGTCATTAAAAAAGGTGGAAAGGTGAACAATTCCTAAGTACACGGAGAAAAATGGATAGTCAGGTTTTTATCAGGTTCACTATCTGGAGTTTAAAACTGACTACTGGATATGTTACTATTTCTAACGCAATTTATCACTAACAACTAAACTCCACGGTTAGCTAAACTAGCATATGAAATATTTTACAAAAATCCCACTAAAATATTACACAAGCACTGCGCTTCTTGTAACAATATACATTTCTGATGAATGTTTGTACAAAATAACTGGTCGATAATTCGACAAATATAATTGCTTCACAATTTGGGCTCGAATTTCGGTTGAGAAATAACACAAAGAACACAATTAAGGTATGAAGGACACGTGAGAACATCAAAGGTTATGCTTATGCACGGCTCTTCAAAATTGGCTGCCTATGTGCGCAGCAAATGTTGGCTACCCTGCTTCCCATGGAAGAAATGGTGCCGTTGGTCCAAATTTGGCGCGCGATTTAAAATCGAATTAACTTCGATTGATTATCTCAGAGTGTAAACCTGCCACTCAGAATATATTCAAACAGACAATAAAATGATTGACTGTCTGACTATTAAAATAAAATTATGGATAGTACTTGATACTATCTAGAAGGTCAAGCTAACCATTTAAATTTTAACACTCCAAGTGTGATATTCTATTTTTTTCTGTGTATATCAAACGGATGACTGAAAAATGTGTTCATGATTAAAATGACTAATTTTAATTGCAAAAAATCTTACTGAAGGGAGGAAGCACTAACTTATTATCAGATGAGAGATTCTGGATAAGAAAGGAGTTTAATAAGTTTTGTATAGTGTCACGATTGAAAGATAGCGTGCCTACCTGCGCGTTAACAGGGATGGGTTTCACAATTTCCACCACGATATAGTCGGCGGTTTGCTTTACATAAAATAACCAAGATCAGCGATTTCAGAAGCCATAAGCACTCATCTCGTGCGGTAGACCAACCCTCCTCCACCCCCAGGGTGCCTTCATACTCTTCCATTATCAATAGCTATACGCTCGAGCAGAGCCACCACATTTATGCAGGGCCGCGTACATAATAGGCCCCTTTTCACCGACGGTCTTATTAAAATTTCTGATCAGCTGGTGGTGAACGGTATGCAAATTGCTCCAAAGAGCTTCAAAAGAAGAGAGATGGGGTGCATTTCAACGTGATTCTCTATCTGGCTCTCACTTCTGACGATCAAAATGAGAAAAAAAATTCAAGAAATAGTATTATGAAATTAGTGGAAAATTGATATAAATAATATTGTAATTATATTGTAAAATAATTAATTCAGAATGGCCTTGTGGAGTCCTTGCCAGTTTTTCAGATTAGGACTAATCAAGGCCCCATCAAAACCCCATGACCCACCAAAAATTGTTTCAAATTGAAATTCCTTAAAGTCAATTGAAATATCTTAAATTCCCGGGCAACGCCGGATGAAATTTCTGTTAGCAATTAATAAAATGCTGTCTCATTGAATCAATAATCCCCGATTCCTAATGAAGAATCTTTTATAAAGACTTTTCATTTTCAAATTGTTCAGATGTCACTTTGACATCCATGAATAAATTACAATTTTAGCCTTGAATGTAAATGATCCTGTTACGCAATTATAAATCTAAGCCTCTTACAAGTCGATAGACTTTAGACTTTGTAATTTGATTGACAGGTGAAAGTGGCACCTGACAATCCTTCGCTGAGAGAATTATTGATGATAGTATTATATCGAAACTAATCAGAAGCTACAGAAATATGATACGAGCAATAAAGTACGTAATTCTGAAATGACAATTGATGGATTACAGTTCACAAATATTGGCTACTCTTTATAAACTCCCTACTCTCTAAATCTGAATTAGTGACAAGTCAGTCATTAATTTACTTTAGAGAAAGTTTTTACTAATTATTATTGTATTTCACTACGTTTTACTTATATAGTAATTTTCATCTTTTCACCAAAGTTTTAGTGAAAAGTTAATAACAATTAGTTATTAGCATTTTAAACTGCGCGCGAAAATAGCAACCAATCAAATGCGCGAGCGCATAGCATACGCAGTGTTATCAAGTAAGATTTGAGATTCACTTTTATTTATCATCAACAAAAAATTGTTTGTTATTTTCAGATTGATATATAGTTTCTCCAATGTACAAGAAAATTGATGTAATATTCATCAAAATGCAAATATAAGAGCTCAATGAGTATAATAATTTACGTATATTATGTACATTACGTAATGCATTGAAGCAATTACCCGTTTTTCTTACTCACGCCATTCTAGTTGCCATAACTGTAATTCCGCTATTCTGAGTTGGAAGATTCAGTTGATTTGATAATTTTCAGTGTGAAAAGGCTATTAATATATCAAGCCAATCATTAACGAGTCTACGTGAATAAATCGCTTCGATGATTCTCACATGCAGGTAATAGAGGCGATAAGCGCATGTTTCAGATTTTATCAGTGATTAGAAACTATCTCAAAGAAGTATTTTTAGCTAATTAATTTAATGATGATAATTACGTAAATCGTCTACCGCGGTATGTGAAGATGCGTCAGACTAACATTCTATTTTATTATCATTATGAAGGTTGCGTAATAAGAGCTTTCGTAATAATTTCATTTGCTCTTAAAGACATAATGAATTCTCAATTTTGTAATTATTTTGCTTAACTCGGAAATATTATGCAATGTAATTCAATTTAAATCTTTCAATGCGGAAAAGCAGAAGCTCGTTGAAATCAAAAGCATCCGATTTACTTAAAGTGTATGAGCCATGAAGAGATTATATAGTTATATACTGGTTATGATTCTGTTAAAACTAGTTTTTGTAGAGGCTCCTACAGGGAGAAAGAAATATCATTCTTTTTCTTTTAAAAGTAGATTTGTAATCTTGAATACGGGATGTGAAATTACGGTGTTTTTTTTGTATGATTCGTAGCTTATCATAAACATTTGCATCAGCTAGTCGGAAATCCAAAGAAGGAATTGAGCGCCATTATATCAATAACTTCATTCATGGAAATAATAATTTGAATAATTTTAAACTTTTTATTACTCGTTTTCCAAATTAGGTATGACAATAATTGCTTGCATCTCGAGCCATAAATGCTTTTTTTACAGACTTGAACTGCCAAATTCAGATGCTTGATAAACACCAATTACCATTATTTCTTATTGCTCACATTAGTAATAATAAAGTTAATTGAAAATGAAAGAGAAAATGACTAATAATTGAAACAACGACTATCAAGACATTCAGATAATTTTAACACAGAAAATATTATTCTTGGGTAATTAAATGTTACACATTCATTAAAATTATTATAACATTCATTGATAATCTGTTACTTTCTTTATTTAAAGTGGAGTTCTAGTGTGGCGCTAACTAGAAGTTACGATCTAGAAAAAACTAAATCTAGCTTAAATCTAGCGTCAAATCTACAAACTGACTTGAATTGTAACAAAAACTATAATTTTTTATGCTGCTTATTTAATGATGTAATTAATTAAGATTGTCTGTTCGAAGCACAATTGAGACATTTGTCACTTGCAAACACACCTCACAACGATTACATGTCGAAAACCTCATTCTCCTAAGAAACCACAACCAATGACAAGTCTTCGGTTTGCCCACCGGAATGAGAGAATGGCTCCATCAATTCGGGAAGCTAATTGCAGAGGCTGCCTTACGGCGACCTCGCGTCTTGTTCCTCTGACTTTTACAGCCAGTCTTAAATCGAGACTCACAAATTACTTGAAAAATGCGTTAGTTCCTCCTCTGCACGCTCCTCACCTCTTCATCCTCCTCTGCATCTTCTCGCTTCCCCATTTCTTTTTATATCTTTTTTTTTACATCGACACCATCGCTCCAACACGGGAAGAACGCAGTAAATCCTCGGTAAAGTGTTTTACTCAGGATCGACACGATACGATGTTCTACACGGATTCTTGGGATAACTTCACCTTCTGCCCTCGTTGGCTCTCTTGGTTACGCGCCCTCTCTTTGTCTCACGACGGCCCTTAGTTCGTGCGATCAAAAAAGAATGATCACGCGCTTAGAGACGTATTTTCGTCTCGTTGCACCTGAAGAAGTAAAGAACAAACCAAGCGTTTTGTTTAGCTTGCAGTACTGTACCACATCCGTTGCGGTGAATTAACGAAATTTTTCGGCGACGATCCTCCTCCTCGTTCGAAAGAAAAAAGAAAACATTCGGAGAACTATAGAGCTAGCCTTTCGGACCCAGCCTTGCATGAAAATCGATTCTGCGAAGCGTATCTGCGATATAAAAACTTCCTAGGAGGCTCTCAATCACACGATGGGGTACTAGCTGCTTTTATCGGGGGTGGAGGCTTCAGTGCAGTAGCCTAATCATTCTGCTAATGTTTAGCGTCCCTATGTAGTTCGCAGATTCACATCAGGTGAACCCTGGTAAAATTCATCTCGTTAGCATTCGAAGGCATCATGCCACCCCGAACACAGGTGGGAACCTCAGTGATAAGTGACTAAAATTTGTATAGCACAAATTTTCTCTCCTAAATGCTAATTTCTTTGTGGAGTTGTTTATAGTTTCTGAATTTTAAAAATATTAGAATACGAACGAAAATATCTGATGTTTATCTCAAATAATTCGCTTGGTTCATACTGACTCAACAGTTTTACACTATGATAAGTGTATTTTGCCAATAGTCCTATTGTTATCCTAGTTCAGAGATCACTTGACGAGCTATAACTATATTGCGGTACCAGCTAAGGAAAAGCGTCTTCATTAGAGCCTTCAAACTAACGTCAAATAAAACTTGATGATATACTTTAATAGACCCAATTTACGATTCCCTGAATCCTGTTATCAAATCAATTACGCCAATCACTATATATAAAAGAAACCTCATATGTATAGAAAGAAATTATAATTTATGATCGCTTTATACTCAATATCTCCTCTCCTGCTAATCTTGTCTCTCTCACCCAAATTAAAATCAGAACTCTTTCCTAGAATCGCTTTCCCAACCTATACTGCAACAAAAAACCTCTATGTTGAAACTGTATCATTTCGGATATGTATCTACATGACTACTCTGAAGCACGTAAACATTGCATAATTTTGATTGGATCTAGATGACAAAACATGAAGAGAAATGGATTATAAATACCAAGAGATTCGATTGGATACGCGTTTGTCAGGTCAACTTTGCTCAAATCAGTTTTCGAGAATATCAAAGATAAGCAAGGTTTCTTTAAATCCTCCTTTATTCCTCTTAAAAATAAACCTCATGGCTCATTATTATCATGCATCTTTTTTTTTAAGAGAGGACTGAGGATAAGGAGGAGGACTGCAGTTTCGACTACTTTTCGACGGAATATCTTCCTTTTCTATTCCTTTCCAACATTTTCAACCCCTTTACTTTTTTCCATAAGAAGAATTAATCTTTGTAGCATAAACACTCTTTGTAAAATCAAATAATTTTTCTATCAATAATTGTGCAAATCATTTTTGACAAATGACCAATTACACAGGCACACAAAAAAAGGTCCTGTTCCCGGAACCAGACTAGTATATACTTATGTTTTTTGGGTCGCTGAATCCGAATCCGATGTCCGCTTGACCCTATAAGGTCAAATTGAAGGTCATTTCAAGGTCAAGTGTGTTTATTTTGACAAAAATTAATTTTATTGTATGGAGGCTTCATATGACAACTGCAAAAATAAAAAAAATGTGTCTTCATGGGTTTTGTTATCAAAAAAGTGGAATACATATCTAGACGTAAAATTTCGCGTTCTTTTAGAATCTGCTGTTAAAAATACATTTTTGGAAGAATAAACGCATTTGACCTTGAAATGACCTTCAATTTGACCTTGTAGGATAAAACGGATATCGGATTTGGTTTCAACGACCCCAAGAATATATAGTAATAATAATTTGAATCAATTTGACTATTTTTTCAGGATTTTACCTTGAATTGACCTTGAACCTGACCTGATAGAGACAAACGGATACCAGATTCGGATTCAGCGACTTAAAAAACATAAGGATATACTAGTCTCCTTCTACCTTCAGTTTTATCATCTTCTATATTTAGGCTTCTTTGGGATTTTTATTTGCTAGTCTCTTAAAATTTCTCTTTTAAACTATCGAAATCCCTTTGTAAAAAATGTATATTAAACAATTATTTCTGAAATATTTGTAACAATTATAGTAATAATGTAAAAAAAATGAGTACGGCACGCGGTATTCCCAAGCGGTCACCCATCCAAGTACTAACCGCGCCCAACTTTGCTTAACTTAAGTGATCGGACGAGAACTTGTGTTTTCAAAGTGGTATGGTCGTACCCAAGATTATTTTTTATTTAAATCGAACGAATCCCTCAAAACTTTAAAAACCTTCCCATTTTTCCATTTTTTCATGCTGCATTTTATGTATTGATAACATTATTAATAAAAGAGAATTACGAATCAACGCTATAATTATGATGCAATAACAATCCAATTCAGTAAAGATGTAGTCAATTTCATCTGCGAGGCGTCGATTAAAAATTGCAGATCGATTACTCCAGATGCTTCACCTCGTTTTTAATTATCATTTTCATCAAGTCACTGACTAGGATCGCGTGTCAGCTTGTCGATCCGCTTGAAATATCTTTGCTGGAACTGATCGGTTCACTTTTGCATTTATTCATCCGGTTTGTGAGCGGAGTCTAATTACTCAATCGGAGATCGATGATAAAGTCGACTTTAATGCTGCTTTCATATCTAGAGATATTATCTACCGTGAATTCATATTATTTTCATCCCAATCAGTGGAAAAAAGATTCCGTAGAGATTTTATTAGCGTGAAATGATGTGTCATCACGATATACACTCCCGTTAATTAATATTTAAATCTGTATTATAATAATGATTATACATTATAAAAATAAGTCTGTTTTCACCTTCTTATATAAATAATTGTCAAAATGAGTAAATGTTCGACTATTCGTCCCTTCTCTTTTATCATGCTTGATCTGTTTACTTCGGGCATTTTCTCTTTGAGCCTATATAAACCACTTACTTATATTTATGCGATACGATGCAGCAACATTGATTAGACAGTTCAAAGTCAAGAGGAGTCGAAACTGTCTGTGTTTGCTGAAGGTGATTAGACCTTCTTGTCAAACTGACACTGGGACCAAAATGTTTGTGCTCCCTCAGCTTGAATCAGAAAGGATGACAGTGATGAATGAGAGTTTGGTATTTAATAGACTGATCGATGTTGTTGCTTTGAGAACATAAAAGGAAAGAACGCGAAACGATTGAAACAGCTGTGCGATGATTCTTAACAGGAGTTTCATGTCAGCGTGCCATATTTTCGAGCTTTTGACTTGAGAAGATTACAAATGTTTCAAACCAATTTTACATTTTAATTTAAAGTTTCACATTGTTTAAAATTGTTACGCTTACAGTTGAACCTTTATAAATGAAAGTACATCAATAATTTTCAAACCTTTCGTAATTAACTGGCAAATTAAAAAAAATAGTGTTAACCTGCCTACGCATCAATTGTCAGTCAGTTATCTCGATACACCCATTGCAAAATTTAATTACTCCCCGCTGATATAATAGATGCATATATTCTATTCACAAGATTAATGGTCCATTTCCCTCCTTAAATGAGAAGAAGACAAGTGGGAAGTGGTTGAAGCTTTATGAAATGTCAACTGAAAAGTAATGCATTGATTCGTTGGGTAAGGAAACCTAGATTGAGTCTCTTAGCTCGAGAAGAGCGTTATTTTACGAGCAATAAAAGCGACGAATTATAAATCGTCTTCTGAGACAATAGGCCCACGCAACTCGCCTATTCGACTTTTCCAAGCTGGAACGCGTTATGAATTATCTCGACGAGAACTTGTCATCCATAAGTGCAAAATGATTTCTTGGTGCTTATTTATGAACAACCCACGAGAACTCGGCGGGGAATCGCAATTACAGAATAGTTTAAAGTGAGAGGTGTATGTTCAGGCCACGGAGAAGGTACATTACGTGAAGGTCCAGAAAATCGTAAAGGAGTAAGTGCGGTAGTTCAAGAATCTTGTATTATTCAGCAGCTTCAGTTATAGAGCCCATGGTTCCCAGCAGACTGCTGAGCAGTGGAGCCAACAATTGCTTAACAAATCTTCGACAAAGGCATTTCCTGGAATAAACAAGAGCCCTGCCGCAATTCACTGCGATTTTCTTGATCGTGGTTACATCCTCTATTTGCAGGTCTCTGACACGAAGACTTTGAGCCTTCTTGCCGAAATAATCAAATCATCAAACCTTAGACAGCTATTTTCTCTTCGTCACTAAATCGTTGCAATTGTCTCAGCTTCTGCTATAGAATTTCCTGACAAGTACCCATGAATTACGCTTATTGCTTAGATAACGTTTCCTTGAACCGTTACGGTATTGATGGAAGTCTTTCAGATTTTCCCACGTTGTAGCAATTGTGCTCTTCATGAATTAAAGAATGTATTCGATATAGAAAAATTTGTAGGAGATACTTTAGAACATTTGTTTCACGTGCTCAGTCATAAATAGATACAAAATCTTGTGACACCGAAGACCGACTTCACGTTCATTAGCCGGAGCAAGGCAGCGAGTCGACTCATTAAATTCTCTTATCGCCTTGCACGATCGTAAGCATTTCGAGCGCATCGGCCTCACGTGCTCGCGATTCGCATTCGGCTACGAGACCGACCAGGCCAGAACTGTATGTACAAAAAATGCAATTTCCAAACCCTCGTCACGCAATCTTCTTTAAGTCTTCCTCTTGTCGAAGCACGCGATCGCATGATTCTTCGTCTCCTCTCCCCTTCTCTCTCTTTCTCTCTCTCTCTCTTGAAATTTTCTTCGTAATGACTGCTCAAACTGTTATCATCGACAAACATTCCTCATGTTTTATGAATCATTCCAGATTCTTTTTATTAAGATCCCTTAGATGGCCTTAGTTGTATGTGTGTATGTTTATTACCTCAAAGAATTAATACATAGTTCCATGGCAAGAGGAGGCGGCCACTGTTAAAAAACTCAGTGTAATTAAAACTAATTAACAATAAGTAATACTTTACAATGTCGTATGTACAAAGTTATTAATCAAGCGAAGATTCCAGGGTTTGTACGTGACAACAATAAGTGAAGGTAGTTCTCGTTGATCGTTACAACGTTGCGCAATTAATAATTCCTGACGGACAAACAGATTGGATATTTGATAAGGATGTGTAGAAGATCTCCCTTTTCTCTATTACATAACTGAGAAATTTGTTCTGGATCTATTTCTGTTGTTCCAGCTTTTTGGTGGTCATCTTAATTCATGAATCTGGTAGAGGTCCTTATATCTGAGTGAAAGGTGTTAGTATCGGCCAACATTTGTATGGTGCTGGAAGAGATACTGGCGTAGATCTGGCTGAGTGTTGAGGTGATAACGCTGTTCAGTACTGACTACACAGGTTTGTTTCTGTATTGGATTCAAGTACTGGTCAAGTACTGTTGGAGTACTGCAGCGCTGATAAAATACTGACCCAATGATAAAATCAGCTTTGGCTACCTAATATTGGCACATTACAACTGGTGTAGTACCGTGCCGGTTGTAAGTATTGACTCAATCATGTGATCTTTGAAATCAATGAAATTGTGAATTATTCCTGCTCTTTCCAGACATCTAATAAATCGATCTAACCAGTTAAATTAAAAATTGCAACTGTTTGCAGGGTAGACCTATTTCTCATCTAACAACAAAAGTCCAGGTATATTTCTGGGCAGATGTGCTTTTTCAAAGACATCTAGATATAGTCCAAACCTACACAAATCTATAATGTGAGTCGCATACAATAAGAAACACATTATGATCGAGACCGTCTTAATTTATTGCCCTCGCCTAAATTAATCCAGTTCCAGCAATTGTTACATCACATTAAGTTAATGGTACCACATTCATTATTGTGTAATTTTATCTTTTTCCAATTTTCTTTCACAGATCAAGGACTTGCAGTTCACCCCTGGATACGGCTATAGGCTATGGACTCTACTTGGTTTTGTTAGAAGCGTTGCCCGTGGGTGCAATTATCGGGAAAGAGGGACGAGGCGATGATGCGGGCTCACCACGTGCAATTACTCCTCGTAAATCACGAGAGTGAGAAAGAGAGCGATAGAGATAAAGATAGCAGAAGAGAGAATAAGAACGATTGTACAAACAAGTGAGGGAGATTTAGTGACGACGAGAGAAAGAGACCTATGGCTATGGAGAGCAGTCGCTTGTGGATTGCGGTGTTTCCCTGGTGTGGCGAACTCATGTGATATACGACCACGGATTGACGAGGTGTCGAGCCGCGAGATGGCAGCGGCGTAACCACCAATTACCCCTCGTAATTTTACTTGCCTGTCTGTTCGTCTGCCTGCCAAGCTACCCCCGTTTAAGTCTAAAGGGTCTACATTTTTTGCACGACTGACGTGACGAGCGAAGCTGAAGTTCATGGCAACGATCTAAGGCCAAGGGAGGTCGTGCTTGCAGATCTCGGCTAAAGGTCACGAATTGCTGATCGTTTAAGATGTGACGGATTTCTTAGAGGAGTAGATCCTGTCTGAAAGAATTTTATAACAGGAATATTTTCACATAATATAAGTTCTCAATTCGTCATCTCGGAAACCATGGAGTATAGACATAAGGAGTTGTCAATTAGTATAGAAATTACTTTAATACTCGGAAATTTATTGATCGAAAGTGATTGTCTAAATGGATATTGTTTTTTGAAGGCTTTGTAAAGATATATAGCTTCGTCATTGTGAGTATGCTATTTTGTCTGCAAATTCTTTACGCTCAAATAAACGTCTTCCTGGGAAGTTTTATTTTATTAATTGGATCACTCAAATGGCACCCACGCATCTCTAAAAGTCTTATGCTTCTCTCACTTTGTTTTGTGGTTAGCATTGTATAATCTTTACTGGTTTGAGTTAATTAGCTGGCGTTCAAGTAAATCTTTTATATTAAACTGGAGCCCTAGCAGCAATTAAACCACGTCGCTCAGACCTTCAACACCGTAATTGTAACAGAGAATGATCATGATTCCATAAAAATGTCTGCATAGGAATTCAAGTGCTACAGCGACTTATCTAAATGAGATCCCCAGCCCCACCGAAACTTCGGTAACTCAGAGCTCGACTATAGGGTGACGATCATGGCAGAAATGGCATCGATGAAGATACCCACGTGTACATTCGAAGCGATGAAAGCGACGCTGCTCAGCGGGTGGTACTTCTTAGTGCTTCCACTCTGCTCGCCATTGCACTGGTGAAGATGAAAAAAGAGGGTGAGAGAGTATCCACGAAGAGGAAAGAGAGGAATCATCCGCGTGGGCGGCCCGATCGGGTCCGGCTGCTCGCCCTGGGTGGCGGGCTACTATCCCTACAGTATCTCATGGTTGCAGCACAGTGAATACTCGCGAATGCATGAACCGGTCAGGTATTATGATAATGCCCGGCTATCTATGCATCGTATCGACTTGTCGAGTTATTGTTGCGCCTTACCCGACGTCGCGACCTTCCGTTCCTGGCACCGCAGCGGCCGTCGCCAACTATACTCCATGAAATGGTCACCACAACCACCAGGATAGCTAAGGAACTGAAGGTCGATCTACAATTTTCTCTCAGGTTCGAACTTCGATCAGTTCTTACGTCTCATTGTAGAGAAACGTAAAAAAGTCCCATGGGTCATTGTTCCATGTTTTAGTGTTTCATACTTCATGAGACTCATGAAATGACTCCTAAATATCGTCTGGATTACTATTGTGTCTACTCATCTCTTTTAAGAGATTTTAAAGAGTTTTATCATACTTATTCCGTATCGGACACGAAATTTGCTTCGCTCTTAGGATTCGTTCTAGAGAGACCTTAAGCGAGTACTCGAAGAGACTACACCTTCGCTGCCACCTCTTTCCCTTACATTCTTACAAGAAGAAGACCCTCTATCTGATCCTGTAAAGTTCTACGCCTCTGTGGCCAGAAAGGTACGCGGCTGCCTCTTTATCTCCCTGCATTATGCAGTGCGTGTCCAGCATATCACCTAGCGAGACAAGCACCCAAGCTCATTTAGCAAAGGACCTACTATCTTTCAGACCTTCCAGACCTGCCAGACTGCGCGATCTCCAAGCCCGAAGCCTCTTTTAACCTCAGGTCCTGCGCTAAAGGAATGCCCGCTGACTTTGTATCTACAGGAATACCGCTCATTTTTTATCGATGGCGCCACAGCACGAGTCTTTCGTTTTCCTATATGACCTGCTTATATTTCTAATCGACTAATATCAGTGGGATTATTCCAGGGTTTATATATATTATTCCCGGGTTAACTATACCCTTAGGCTGACTATTCACAGTAAAAAGGGGAAGCAGATAAAAGCAACTTTATAAAATGTTCACTAGGGTAGTCCATAAATAATACCAAAATATGAAATTCAAAAAACTGAAGGTGCTCTTAAAAATGTATTTGTTCCTTTTCAAGGAAAAATTATGTAGTAAAAGGAGGGCATTAAGTGCCGATTTGTGCTCCCCGAGCGGAAAATAAAACAGGCATGATTTCGAATAGATTTTGATCCGTTGAATACAAAAATAACGATTATTAGAATTTGATACCCAGGGAAAATGTAGGTATTGAAGGTGAACGTGTAAACTCATAATTTTGTAGACAATCAATTTTCCATGCATTTTTCAAGTGTCTCTTCGCAATTATCTTTAAAAAACAGGGGTTGAAAATCTATGTTAGTCAGCATTTTCTGACCTGCTAAATTGAATGATAAGAATTTTAGTTGCAATGTTCTCGACTAAATGGAAAAAAGAACATTAAGTTGTAAGTCGGTTTTTTAAACCGAATTTCAAAGTTTCAATTCCGTACAATCATTTTCAGTTATTGTCAGACATAACCACATAAACAGATAACATTCTTATATTTTTTGAATCGAATATATAATTGTTACCACTTACAATAAAATCAAGAAAAATAAGTAAATGAGATAAATTAATACTACATGATTTTTTTCTTCAAAAGGAACAAATATTTTCGAGAGCACTTTTAGTTATTTCAAAGACAGATAATGCGAATAATAGACAATCTAATTTAAAGTCTGCTTGCGTAAGCTCCAAACAAGACTTCCTTTAGATAATCAATTACTCAAGCGATTTCAATACCCTTCTGTATGTACAGCGTTGAATATGGCATTGCGCAGTAATGTATTAAAAACAGAGCTTGTTTTGAACAGAAGTAGAACCATTCAAAGTATCAGACCTAAGTTTCATAATCATTTATTCAGGATCCTTTGCAGTACCACAAAAGACCTGTTTTTAGTGTTGCAGTTGAGCGAAATAAAGCGAGAAACAAGTAATTTATTAGTTATTGGCAGGGAAGGAATAAGGAATAATAAAAATGTCTTTTAAATATAATTTGAGAAGAAGTATTTATTAAATAGGTCTGTTCGAATCGAGAGCAGTCAAAGAACTAACTATCCGTGGTTCTTTGTGATACACTCCAAATGCCACCAAAGTGGCATTAAAAAATAATCAGAATATGGGATTACTGTATACCATGTTTATTTTTTTACCATTTTTGAACACCTTCCCTTTCCTCTTGTGGACATTCGTGAATTTTTGGCGCGCACTCCCTCTCTACTATAATTGATTAGTATTAGAAAATTAGAGGACCAGCATCTTTATTTGTAGTATGCTTGATCTTCAACAGAGGCGTTTTTATCCGTATCCTATCAGCGCCTTACGTTTACCTTACGTACGGTCAATAAGGACACTTAACTCCGGTGGAAGGGGTAAGGCTGTCGTTAGCCTAAAAGTGTAGTCGGTGGTGGGGGCCAAATTCATGTCTCGAGTATCGTTGCGCAGTTTGTGATAGTTTTCAATTTGTTCTGATCATCAACGCACGCGGTAAATAAGCATGCAGTGTGTTCTGCGCAGCGATACTTGTTTATCCCCACCGCCGACTACGTTTTCTGGCTCACCCCCTCCAGCCAAATTAAATGTCCTTTTGGTATTAGAGTTCTTTTGCGTACGGTATAATTCAGACTGCCTTACTTAATAATGAGGGGACAGGGGAGCTATTTAGGCCATAATGAAGCGGTGTATTTGAATTCAGCGCCCTTCTTAAAATATTAATAAAATGAATGAATGTTATTCGCAAGTAGTAGAACCAATCAATTAATATTGTTTGATCGGTAGAGTGGGGAGCGGGGAGATTCTTGGTGACAAGCGAGCAGATATCATTTAGGAAATTATTTAATTATTCATTGCTCGCTTGATCATTGAGCATCTCAGGCGCCACTCTCTCGAGCTCAGAGGGATTCTGAAAGGTATTAAGTCTCATTTAGTGTTTCTTATAATATCTTTATTAATTTAAATAGTGATTGGTTTCACTACAAGTGGTTGTGTGATTATTTGTTACAATGTGGCGCTTATCGTTTACCGTTTATCGCTTATTGTTGCAGTTCGTTCGTTCGTTCGTTCGCTTATTTATTATGATTCCATTATGGGACTTTATTTGGATTGTGCCTGTCTAATTTTATACCCTTGATGTCCATTGCTGTTTGGAGATTTTTGGGAATTGTCGAGATCGCTGAATGGTAGATTAGGACTCACGAAGCTTTGGCGTTACAAGGAGGATAGCTGCGATCTTATAATTGACGTAATTCGCATTGACATATTTCATCTCGACTTCCAGCATGTCGCCTAGTTTCGAGCCTATTTGATAAGTATTTATTCTTCGCTAATTTAAGTGAGTACCGTCGCCTTTCTCGTTTTCTTCCGAATTTCCCGCCCCGTTGGTAT